>CM042748.1:1988919-1991419 GCA_022496165.2 Catalaphyllia jardinei | reverse complement strand
ACAGTGCACCCACCCCAACTGAACAAGGCCCTGGCGGCTTTAAGGGAAATCACTGAATCATTACAACTGTAATTTGAACATTCTTTTTACAAAACTTAGTTACATTGAACACTGAACAAACCCCAGGACGCTTTAAGGGAAATCACTTACAACTGTAATCTGAATTTTTTTTACAAAACTTAGTTACAAATGTAATGTGATAGTAAAGAAAAAGGAACCAAACATTTACTACATTCCTTAGTTACAACTGTAATGTTATCATGAAGACAAAGTAACCAAACACTTGTCGCAGAACCATTCTGAATTTTCATCGACTTCTGATACACCGGCACAATGGAAGTGTATCCATCCACCACACATGTCACAGCAAACACTGCATTCTTTCGTGTCATTACCAATTTCTTTCTCATTCAGGATCACTTTCTCACAAAATGTGCAGTACACTAGTGGTGTCAAACCCAGCAATGCTTTGACAATGTAGCCTTTAAAAAATATATCTAGGTTCTGTTCGACATTTGACCATAAAGTTTGGTCAAACGGCACTGCCTGAACAAAAGTGTTAACTGTCGTGTAAACAACAAAGTATCCCTGTTTACAGTTTGGGTATCTCTGCTTGATCATTGCCATCTCCCCAGTTAACTGTGTGTAATATTTGTGTGATGGTCTCAAACATACCTGATCATTAATTTTAACCAAAAAATCACATTGGCTTGCACTATCAATTACTGATTCATTGCGGATTGTATATGGACACTTAATTTCAACCGGAGAAATGCCATGGCACTTGCATGTTAAGAGAGCATCAGGGCTGGCACCAATGTATGGCTTGGTTTGGTGTATATACAAGCCGCATTTCTCTAATTTAAAATCAACATGCTTCACAGCTTCATTTGAATAAAAGGATTTTAGTGCATCTTCTTCATGTTCCTGTCCCCATCTGATTGCAGGTAAATGGTCAAGATTCTCATCTCGATCTATAAGTTTTGAAACAAGGGGTGTGGTCCTAGGTTCAGTCTGACTCCTGTTGCTGACGACTGAATTTACTTTGGTGTATACATCATGAAATTTTCAGGCGGTTATACGTCCCTTACGTAATTCAAACCATAGAGGGTTGTCAGCTTGTCCTCTCGTGTTTCGTTCAATGGCAGTTTGTGTTTCCCCTGTCAAAGTAAGAGATTCCATAAACCCACGAACTAGTTCAGCCTCACTCATGCCTTCATGCTTTGACGCATACATATCTGCCTCACTTACTAGACTTCTGAACTCTCTAGTACTTGTTGAATCATTTCCCACCCTGGACTCCAATGATTTGAATATTACTGCAGATTTTCTTATTGTGGCAAAGGTTTCAAGGAATTGCTGTTTTTCTTCATCGCGCACCAACCTATGTGGTTCCCTACGAGGATCAAAATTGATCAGATCATTGCTAATAATGTTGTCTTTTTTAGTTTCACTAGTCCTTTTATCTTTCCTGATCCTGAGATCAAGAATTCTAGCAGCAGCAACGCTTTTCCTTGTTCCTTTATTCCATCCACATGGCATAGAGGTACATGCTGGGTCTGTGAACAAGTTAGATACAGCATATTCTAACTTGTAGAGTGTTGCAATCACATGGTTGCAACACTCACCAGTCCCAGCAATGCATGAGCACCAAGCTGTGCAAATGTCCATAGTCACTTTGTCAATTGCCACCCACAACTCTCTTTCATCTCTAACACTTTGAGAAGGTGTGACTTTGCAGAACAGGAAACAAAGATTGATGCTAATTTCTTTACTATAAAAGTACCAAATAGTGCCCACAAACCCACTTTGGTAATAGGAATATCCTTTTTGATCTTTGTATTTTCCGACGTATTCAGCATCAAACTCCTTGAGCTTTAATATGTAACTAAAAATCTTTCCAAGATCCACTGAAGGCCACTTTGTCACATCATCTACAAGGCAGTCACTTGTCACAGACAGGGGGTCTTTTTTAATGTTGTGTCTTTTGAGCTCTTCAGCATACTCCTTTTTCAGATTTGTGCTTATCTCCTCTTGTGTGTGAATTATTGGCGCGTTTGATACAAATGCCGAGTAAGCTAAAGCAACAAGCTCGATCTTTCTAGCCGAGGTAGTGAGCCCTCTTAATGCCAGATAGTCGACTAAAGCACCTCTACCCATCTCTGCAAAATCTTCATACGCTGACGGTGGAGCCATTAAATTCTTCCACAATATTACAGTTTCTAGTCAAGGAAAACAAGAAGGGCTCTTCAGAATGACACTAAAACGTCAAAACGGTAAGAAAACTGTACTTAATTCGAAAGAATAACATGAGATTTTCGGCAGGTAATCCGGATTTAGGATTAACATGCAAACATGAAAACCAAAAACTCTATTTATGAAAATAGAGAAAAAAAAGAAAATAGAGAAAGTTTTATGAAAATAAAATGAAAATAGAGAAAAATCTATATTTTAAAGCAAATGAGGAAGCCTAAGCCGTGTATTACACTGTGATAAAACA
>CM042748.1:1985407-1988819 GCA_022496165.2 Catalaphyllia jardinei | reverse complement strand
CTTTTTCAGATTTGGTGAAAGAACAATGAATGCGACAGACTATATTACCTTCTTAGTAATTTTAAATATCTCCTGTTTACGTCTCTCGGTTGTATGCATTTATGTTTGACCGTTTTATTCGACCGTGCTGCAAAACAGCACTATACAGTGTTTTAAAATCATCGCAAAATGCAAGAATTCCTCAAAATAAAACCTTTGCGTATTGGTCATGCCAGTGACGTCACGTGCAAACTGCTGTAATCCAAGATAGCGACTTTTTCAGATTCGACGTGGGACTTTGCACGAAAATACGCTCGGAGGAAAAAAAGGAACTACAAATCAGAAAACAGACCTAGAAATATCACCACATAAACAACTTTTTTATAGGGGTGACATCATAATCGACTGTTTCTTGCGGGGGTCAAAAAACTTGGCTTGTGAATTAGCGGTAGCTTTTAAATGTGTGTTATTATTTCTTGAGCTGAGCCTCTGAAATGCGTGAACTATTCCCTGATTTTCTCTTTGTTAAATAAAGTCTTTTCATAGTTGAATGTTGCCTAAGTCTTAGACTCCTTGAAAACAAAAGCGACGGTATGGCATATAAGTTTAATCATGTTAGCCATATTGGCTGAGTTTTCTTCGGGCAAAAAAGATGTTGCTGTGAAAAAAGGTAAATACTCCTGAGGTGGCGATTGGAAATACCATGTGAAAGAGGATCGCGGGTTTTGTATCACTGAAGGAGTTTGTGACAGAACGTCAATGCTTTTAATATAACATTAACAGTGCATGCCCCGCATCACGCTCAGGTGATGGTCAGCTTGCATGAAATCTTTAGAATTTTTCGGATGACATATTTCGTTATAAAGCTCGAAAACTTGTATAGGATTAAGTAACTTTGGTAGGTGATTACCGATTGTTTGTCATTTTGAAGTTACCAAGTTAGTCTTGTGATTCTAGGGCCCGACTGCCCACACAGAGAGACTTATTATTTCAAGTTGTTTATCTTAGTTTATCAAGAGTACTTAAACTCCGAACAAAACCCCACCAATAATCATGTTTGGGTTTGTCTACTGTTCTTCGTCTGAATCTCCTACAAAAATCCTGTTTAGGCTTCTTGTTCTCTAACCTTCAGTTTCTATTGGTTGTTTCAAGAACTTTGTAGTTCGCTTCTGAGAGTCGGTGAAAGTGTTTGGGTTAGTGTCCTGTACAGATTTTTAATCCTTCAAGGTCAGTCTTCCCTGCATTTGTAAACCAAGGCTGCATGTCTCTATCAACTTATTATTTAGAGTATGGCCGCCATGTTGTGCGACTCCGTCGCCGTCGTCGTCATTGTCGTCGTCGTCGTCATTGTCGTCGTCGTGCGTACGCGCCCACGAGCAATACCGCTGCGTATGATAACCATAAGAAAATCAATACATGGTTTTTTTTTTCCTATATGGTCATGGGGCTCCGCTTAAAACTCTACGGCTAAAACTCTACGGCTACAAACGTGTATGCAAACCGAAACGAACAATTCATTGCGTCTTTGTTTTAATCCGCTTTTCTCTGTTGTACAGTTCTGAAATTATACTAAAACAATTATTCACCTTCGGCGAATAATTGTTAAATATAAAAGTCAGTGGTATACTGAGTGGCAACAAATTGATAAAAACAATACGATATCCTTACATGTGAAGATATGATATTCTCACATGTGAAGGTATCGATGATTTCACTGATATCAAGTTTGTCTCTTAAGTTATACTTAAATTCGTATCATCGAAACATCTTCGAGTCTTCCTCAAAAGTCTTCGGCAATCTCCAGAAGTTTTCGAAATTCTCGGAAAATGTTCGTGAACGTTCGTTTGGCCTTCGGAACAATTTTGGAAAATCTTCGGAAAGAGTCGGAAATCTTCGGAAAATCATCATAAACGCCGTCATCAGTATGTTTACATAATATAAAGAACATTACACGTTAGCTCGAAGCTATGAATTTTATGTTCTCGTGGCAGAAAAATATCTCACTAGTGAGTGCAGCGAACAAGTGAGATATTGTTCTTGCCACTCGAACATAAAATTCATATCTTTTGGTCACCCTGTAATATCCTCTAATAACTTTCATCGTACTATATTGCAAAGTAACTTGGCTCTTATTTGTGCGTGTGTTCTGAAATGGTATCTTTTATCACGGATTGAGCAAAGCCTGTGCCACGCCAAAATAACCCCCACAGGAAAAAATAACGGATTCCCATTTTTGGATATTTTAGGGTATTTAAAGAATACCCGACAAAAATCCCAAATTTGGAAAAGTGAGACAAGTCCCAATCAGGGAACTTGGTTGGGAATTCCCTGGTTGGGACTTTGCCAAATTTGGGATTTTTATGGGTATACTTTAAATTAATACCCACAAATATCCAAAAATGGGAACCCGTTATTTTTTCCTGTGCCCCCCGTAATGAATACAGGGCAATATCAAGCAGCAAGCGAGCATTTTTGTAATAGTTATGTAGTTTGAATTAGAAAAGTAACATTGTGTAGTTAAGGAATTATGCGCTAGTAACTTTTCCTTGTAACTTGAGGGTATGCTGAATTCAAATTCAATATTGATTTTACATAAGCCTGGTCTCCTTAGCAGCTGTTTTTTTGACATCACGCAACGCTTTGGGGAGCGTTGCGCGACATCCAAAACGGCTGCAAAGGAGACTAACATAACCCTAAACCCATGTTTGAAATCCCGCCTGCCCATGGCGTGAGCATTGCATTACAATATTATACTATTCTAATTCAAAGATGCCATGGTTCTTACAGTATCAGAGGACCACGAATCTCAACCCTTTTATGACAGTAAACAAAATTTCTTAGCCAGAACTCGAGAGGAAAGTTGAAGATGAGTCACTGATTACTACATGCAGAGTGACCCCTGACTCAGCAGACAGTGAACAGACACATCAGCGCTTAGTGAAAATGTTGGCAGTGTGAGACTGCTTCAATACTAGCCATTTATATTTTTCCTGGCAGATTTAACTAGGTCTGTTAATTTTAATTTGCTTTTTCATTGTCATTGCTTTCCTTATTTGTTATTAGTCTTCGTGTTTAAATTTAATTGTACTTTAGGTAGATGAAGATTTATGTAGAAGCATACGAAACTTCAAGTTCATAAATAATAGTTTTTACATGTGTTGTCTCGTTATGTTTATAACCGCAGTTTGTTTGTTTGTTATCTTTTCTCAGACACATCAGGTTACAGACGTCGATAAAGAGTAAATATTTTGCAATCGGATGGCGGAGGAGCGTCCTGTAGAAGCAGCAGGACCTAGACCTGCTCTTGAATTGGAAGCTGGTTTTGAAGCCGGACGACGAATTTACGTTAATGTCAGAATTAACACACCCTGGTTAGCAGTGGGAATGGTAGGCGCCGGCGTCGCAACATTAGCAGCTTGGTACTATAAAAACC
>CM042748.1:1977907-1980407 GCA_022496165.2 Catalaphyllia jardinei | reverse complement strand
AGGCTTTCCTCGTAAACAAAAATGCTTCTGCAAAGCTACGACGAAGATATCGAATGAATTTTATCAGAGAGGTCTAACCATAATAAATTTCTTGAGGATTTTTTTAAGACAGCATCAAAACGTGAAAAAATTGGCCAATTTCAAAGTTTCAATCCATTTCGATTCTTGCTATCCGTAGCAACACGCGACACGGAAACAGTTTCAGTACCTTCAATAGTCTTTAATAACAGAAACCATTATTTTTGGAATTCAATTGAAGACACCTTCTAGCTTTTTATAAAGTTGCCAAATAGCGTGACCATGCCCCTTTAACTGGAAGACAGCACGACAAAGGAATAATAGTATTTTTTTGTAAATTATTTTGGCAGTGGCCCTATCGCTTGAAGGAGACCACCAGAAGGCCATTGTAATCAGAGAACGACGGACCCTTCCAATTTACAGGGAACAACTGGGTGATCATCCCTTCACGGCAACCATACTCAACAATCTGTCCAATAACTACTATGCTTTGGGTCAATACGACAAAGCTGAGCAGTATTCTAATGAAGCGTTGCGAATGCGGCAAGAGTTGCTCAAGGATCATCGTGACACGGCCAAATCTCTCTTTGATCTTGGTATGGTGCACAAAGAGAAAGGAGATCTCCCGGGAGCGAAAGAATATCTTGAAAAGTCCCAAGCCATGCAGAAGAAGGTACAGGATGACAACGTGAAGGATCTTGAACGGTAAATCAGTGTAGTTCTATATTATGTTTGTGCTTTGAATTGTGCAATGCGTCAATTGATATTATGCTCGAATAAGGACTTAACGTTTTTCTTTCTCGAAACTGGGCCATTTCTATCGCTTTTCTCGTGCATGAGGTTTGTTCTGGGTTTTAAAATAACGTACAGCAGTACATTTATCTAAAAACATTTCATTTAACATTTCATTGAGTTCCTGTCGATTTCCGTCTTGGTCCTGATCATGGTCGCGGGGGGCAGGGGGGGGGGGGGGGGGGGGGCAGGAAGGAAGGGATTACTCGTAGGAATATTTTCTCTTTGGGAATATGCCGCCCTGTTCTTCAATTACTTACCTTATTTTTAGACCAAAATACATCATCTTCCTAACCTGTGCCAGAGGTTTTTTCTCCGCCGATCATGCTGGCGGCCTTTGGCTGCCGAAGCGAAGCAAAGTATTTTCGTTCGCCGCGGCGAAAAAAAAAGAATTGTACCCAGGGTACCTGTCCGCTCGTTAATTAAACATTTGAGAATTTCACTGCCTTTTCAAAAAACACCGAACAATGTCTTATCTCTAATAATGACTGATCTCTCACACAGAACCAGAGACGAGCTGGAAGAATTGCGTATCCTCCTTGATCGCTAGGAGCTGGAGTAGGAGCTCCCAATAAGAATTTATCAGTGGAAGATTTTCTATTGCTTCTAGCGGAATCGCAACACTAACACAAATGAACATGCAGCAGGAGGCAAAGACGATCTTCTCTCCTCAGCGATGAGGATAATCATGAATGACTAGACAAGACGGTTGAAGCGATTCAATTAGTTCAAAAGTAGGTAGAGAGGAGAGTTTTAGTTTGTAAAATGGTCATTAATCGCTCAAACAACAGTGTCTTGCTTAATTAGGACAACACCCGTGGGCACATGTTTATTTTTGTAACATTTGTTAATGAAATGTTTCATAGAACGTTTCAACATTCCAACCGGAATAACTATAAGAAGTTAATCTAGGTGGGTGACATAGCTTCTTGAAGTGATGGGTGCCGATCAAGACAGATGTGGCTATTAACTCAGTCACGCACACAAACATAACAAAACCAGGCCCCTTCAATATACTGATAAGAACCAAAACAATTGTGTTTGTGGAATGCAGAAATGAAATGAAAAGTTAGGATAGAACAGAGTAGAACAGAACAGGCGTTAAGGTATTGATTAATTGAATTTGGATACGAATTAAAAAAAAGAAAAAGAAAAAGAAGACTGAAATAGAGAAGGAAGAAAGACATAACCAAAGATTGCAATCTCAGCAATAAAGTTTGCTCTTTGTATTGTTATGAATTTTAGGAGTTTTGATTGATGTATGAGTAAAAGTTGTATCATGTTAAAAAGGGAGCTTAAGCACGCGCGTTTTTGAGACGCGGACGGCAACCGGAAGAGAACATTTCGCGTGCTAGGAAAGTATTGTCTCCAAAAATTTTTATACTACTCATTTCTAATGGAGAAAAGATACTTAGCAATGTGAATGTGGTTTTGTGCGGGCAAGTTAAATGTGAA
Organism: Catalaphyllia jardinei; assembly: GCA_022496165.2. Taxonomy (NCBI): domain Eukaryota; kingdom Metazoa; phylum Cnidaria; class Anthozoa; order Scleractinia; family Caryophylliidae; genus Catalaphyllia; species Catalaphyllia jardinei. The sequence goes on along the minus strand of CM042748.1, from coordinate 1,978,142 downwards.
AACAGCTCACTTCCGGTTGCCGTCCGCGTCTCAAAAACGCGCGTGCTTAAGCTACCTATTGGATATGAATCTGCCAGTTTTGCTACATTTTCGTATTGAACGTAACTAATGTCCTTTAACTCTTCTTAGGCAATTAAATGTAAGGTCTGAAATATTATCGTTCAGGGTTATTACAAATAAACATAAGTATTGTAGCATAGAGCGGTTTTCGTTTCATTGTGGAAAAGTAACTGCT
>CM042748.1:1948939-1972907 GCA_022496165.2 Catalaphyllia jardinei | reverse complement strand
TGAGAAATTTAACTCTAGAGTAATCTACATGAGTATCCTTCCTCTCCCATTTTGCCTGTTTAAAAAAGAGCCACCATTGTGCTTTTTTTTTTGCTGCCGAGAAGAAACTTGTGAATTTAATACATCAAACAGAATGTCTTTCCTCCTCAGAGGTTCAAAATGTTCATTATTCACAGCCACTGTGCAAGGTGAGTGCAGGAACAAAGTTTGATGGAACAATCAGACACCTCTGTCGCCCTTTATGGAACCCTGCACCTGCATTAATATTGCTCAGTGGATTGTCTACACCTGTCCCTCCTCCCAACCACAAAAAAACCCTTTAAGCCTCTGTGGAGGGAGAGAGGAACAGAACTCAATGGCAGCCATTTTTGAAGGTGGTTTAGGTTCAGGGTTCATAAATTATCTAGGTTTGCTTGAGCCCTTGTATATACATGTGCCGTGTAAATATACAGTCAAGTTAATTATGAGAGTAATTATTTACTGTGAAATCAAAAGTTTCACCCATAGCTACAGAACAGAAAAGCATACATGCCAATTCTTAATCCCTTATCATATATTTAAATTTATCAAATCATTATGATCACAAATAAACAGTTAAAAAAGCCTTTATGAGAAGTAGTTTTCATAGATATTTATACCCTTGCCTTTTTAGTGAAAAGCTGATTTTTGAGATGGCAGATCGTATGGCTGAGGATGGCTTTAAAGAGGCTGGCTACGAATATGTGTCCATTGATGTAAGCACTTATCATGTGATATAATAATTATCAAGCATAAGGCTGTTCTGGAAAATATCTTTACCCACCCACTGGAAAGTCATGAATGTAAATTCTGAGGAGGTAGGGGGTCTCCAAAGCCAAAATGTTTAAAAGGTATTTATGAAGCTTGAGTATGAAGCTTAACTGGGATTTCTGGAGGGAGGAGGTTGAAACCACATAGTTCATTTATAGCAAGGGTATGGGTTTCTCTAACAGTATACTGTTGCCCTGACATCTTTTCTGAAATTGAAAATTTCAGAAATGATGCTTTGTTGTAGTCTGTTTGTATTACAGTAGACAAGTTTGATTATGCTGTCATATACTAGATTTTAGAGCTAAGTTGCTCCTCCCTAATTGTTCCACTCCAACCCATGGAAAAAAAAATTGATTTGTGATTAAGACGATATTGATGAGTGAATGATAATGAGAAAACATCCTCGTCATGTCATCTAATAGAGAAGGGGTTACTTTATGTAACAAGATGGCCATTCAATGAGTGGTGGTTGACTGTAATCAATTGAAGTTGAAATCATAATACCACTTATGAATTTTAGGTAGTTCTCAGTGCTTTTTTCAAGGTGGTTTGTCTGTGTTATCTGTTGGAGTAAGTTTTATCAGGCTTCTAATCAAAGATACCATTTTCCAGGATTGTTGGATGTCTCATAATCGCACATCTGATGGCCAGCTACAACCAGACCCTACGAGATTTCCAAATGGAATGAAAGCTCTTGGTGACTATGTAAGCATATTTATTTATTACTTCCTTACTCCTTTAATGCCTGTCTTGTTTCACCAAGAGTTCACCTTGATCAATCCAGATCATGTTTACTGTAGGTCAAGTGTTGGTCAACATTATTGACCAATATATCAATGGATACTCAGTGGATATGTTGGCCGAGTATCAGCCTTGTAGTGGCTGAGTGTTGACTGATACATGGCCAGTTGACAGTCGTTGAGTGTTGGTTGAGTTGCGCTTGAGTATGGGACTTGATATGTTGGCCGATATATGTACATGTATGTTAGTCAAGTGTCAGCCAAATAACGATCGGCATTCACACTCTATCAACATTTGACTGATACTGTCCTGATATTCAACTGACACTTGACTGACTGTTGGCCGATATATCAGCCATGCATCTGCCAAGTGTTGACCAATAGTTGGTTAACATATCGACCAAGTGTCAGCTGATAAAACGTTCGGCTGACACTACCTAAAGTATACATGATATATCAATCCAGCTGTTCTTGTTAATTCAGATGCAGTGCTTTAAATTCCCAGCTCACCAGATGAGTGCATTTTTCTAATAACCCTTTAAATCCCAGAAGTGATTAAAATGTAATTTCGCATTACAATACCCATACATTACCAAGGTGTTTACAGGTGCTTTAAAATATGGGTCTCAACTCTTCTTCCATGCTCATCATGTACTATTTGTAGACATTCTTACAAAGCTAAAAATTGCCAATTTTTAACAGGAAATGTTTCTGACTGTTTCAGATTCATTCCAAAGGATTAAAGTTTGGAATATATGCAGGTAGGTCAACTCTGGACACAGCCCTGCAACTGCACACAGACAAGCCTTCTTAAATTTCATTGATGTAGTTGGAACAGCTCTCAGAACAACAGTTTGCTTAAAAAAACGTGATTTGAGTGTATGATTTTTAGTTGAAGTCATTTGAAGGGAACAAAGCGTTGAAAAAAGATTAATACTCTAATAATGCCAATTTGGGACTTATTGTAGGAAGCTGATTGGGTGTGGTGGGTATAATAACTCCGTAGACCATTCATATGAGAGGACTTTCAACTTGAGTCAGTTTACCACTTCATCTTGAGTTGTCCACACTTATGATTTTCTCACTGCCCACTAAACATATGTCGTCATTTTGCCAAAACGTTTCTCCTCAGATTATGGGACCAAAACTTGTGCAGGATACCCAGGAACTATTGATCACATTCAACAGGATATGGATGTAAGTTGACTGAACTATTTTATCTTTATGCTTCTCAAATGATCAGTTTAGCTGGAAAACCCATACAGCATTTTTTAAAAAAATTGTACAGTGACCAGTACGAGTGGAAACTATATATATTAATATTAGTCACATTTGATAGTCTGCATGGTGTTGAATGGTGCAAATAATCTTGAGCGGTGATGCACCATGAAGCAGTCCAGTAGCCCAGTTCATGTGTTAGTTCTCCAGTTAGCTTGAATAGCTAACTATACATGGATTGCTGACTTGACAGTGGTCAGTTCTCAATCCAGTGATTATCTTGAGGGTAACTACAGCATTTTGCCCCTCATAAGAGAAGGGTTTTCAGACAAACAAATTGAATTTACCTTGGAGATCCTATTTATAGTGCACACATCTACCTTAATGTTAGAGGTGGCCATCTCTCTACATGGTCTCTGTTGAGAGGGGCAAGCACTGCATTCTTAACATGTAAACACTCATTTTGTTGCTCATTTTTTATCCATTTTCAGACATTTGCCGCCTGGGGAGTCGACTACCTTAAGCTGGACGGTTGTTATAGTGACCCTGATAAGATGGACACAGGTTACCCAATGGTCACCAAAGCTCTCAACAACACAGGGAGACCAATAGTATTTTCTTGTAGCTGGCCAGCTTACCAAAGTTCCACAAGAACAGTAAGAGTGTTTGCTGGGTTGTTCTGGGAAAAATTATAAACATTTAAATAAACTGATTTTCGTTGATGTTTCAGCCTAACTATACATGGATTGCTGAAAACTGCAACTTGTGGAGAAACTATGATGATATACAGGTATTGTGAAGTTTGATTTTGTTTATACAACCTTCTGTGTTATGTCACACACAGTAGTCAGTGTTTGTCATCCAAATGTTTGTTTACCCATTGTTATACTTAATATTACGCACAGTATAATAGTCCGAGTGATGTTGAGTTTGCTTTTTTTGTAGGATTCTTGGCAGAGTGTGACAACAATAATTAAGTGGTATGGCGACCATCAAGATGAGATGATTCCTGTGGCAGGACCAGGAAACTGGAATGATCCTGATATGGTAACTAGAAGTACAAAAGACTATTAAATATTTGGTCAATGGGGCCAGTTTAATCCTGTCTCACTAGCATTATAGTGGAATTTGGTTCAAAGCAAAGACACTCTAGAGATATAGTCAGTCAGTGCAGTTAGTGAGTGAGTCAGTGAGTCAGTCAGCCAGTCAGTTGGTCAGTCATTCAGCCACCCATTTAGTGATTTAGCCATTTAGTCATTCAGCAAGCCATTTAGTGAGTAGTGAGTCAGTTAGTCAATCAGTCAGCCATCTACATAGTAAGTCTGTCCTTTCATCCATTCATCTGTCTATCCGCCCATCCGTCTGTCAGTCGGTCAGTCAGTCAGTCAGTCAGTGAGTTAGCAGTCAGTCAGTCAGTCGGTGAGTCAGCAGTCAGTGAGTCAGTGATCAGTCAGTCAGCCAATCAGTCTGTCAGTCAGTCAGTCAATCAGTCAGTCAATCAGTCAGTCAATCAGTCAGTCATCTACTGAGTCAGTCAATCAGTCATTCCTTGCATCAGTCAGCTGCAGTCGTTCAAAGTTTATTAATGAATGAAGGTATTTTGAAAATTAAGTATGGCCAGACATTGCTCTTCCAAAATCACAAATATGAGTGGCAGCAAAAATTACATTGCAAAGATGTTTTTAACAACCTGATTTGATGTACTTGTCTTTTATCCTCAGCTTATTATTGGTGACTTTAGTTTAAGTTTTGACCAATCCAAGGCACAGTTTGCCATGTGGTCCGTCATGGCTTCAGTAAGTAGAGTTGGTGCAACTTTCTAAATAATTAGTTTACACTTTAATGTTAATTATACCCGTAGTTTTCAATTGACATTATTGCAAATGCTAAAGCTTATAATCTCATATAATTTACATTTTTGCTTAGTCAATGAAGCCTGGAAAAAGGGTGAAAAATTTAAAATTTAAGTCTACTGATTATAACCCTCAGATGTGATGTGAACTGTAGTTTCATTTAAGACCTGCTAAGATGATGGACAGCGGCAAAAAACATATTTTGTAAAAGGAAGCAAAATAGATCAAATAGCAGTGTTGAAAGTAATTGTTATTAATTTTTTTGTAGTAAATCATGTTGTGGCATATTTGTTTCTTGTAGCCTTTGATTATGTCCACTGATCTTCGTACCATTTCGCCTTGGGCCAAAGAGATTCTTCAAAACAGGTAATATGATTTCCGTCATTTTAATTTAGAATTCTCTGAACAAGAAATACACCATGTTCGATATATCAATATTCTTACACATGACTCCGAAGCTTTCAGGCAAAAATTGTTAATTTTTTAAGTTTCTTTTGTCTCTTGGCTCCCAAAAGAGACTTGGATACTGCCAAAGAAAACAGCACCAAATATAGAAGTTTGTCCTGAAAGCCTCAGAACCTTGCTGGAATATTGATATATTGAACAACGCCTATTCTTACTCTATAGTGTGTGCCCCTAAACTGTGGAATTCGCTACCATTAGATTTGCGTAAATCACCAACTTTAACTCGCTTTAAGAAAGGATTGAAAACATATCTTTTTAGGCAATTTTTGGAGAGTGGGGCATTGTTTTTGTAAAAGCTTTTCAAGACATGTAATATATGATGGATTGTAAATTAATTTTTTATATATTCCTTGCTTATAATACATTGTAAAGTGCCATGAGCTCAGGATATGAGCGCTATATAAATAAAGTAATTATTAGTATTATTATTATTATTATTATTATCATTCGCCTTTCAGATTTATCAGATAATCTAGATTTTGAATTTATCAAGATTTTTAATGTTCTCAGCCAAAAAAAGGGCAAAAACATTATAATAGGAATTATTATTGCAAATTATAATAGGATGTTGTTATTTCATTCATCTTTTAGCCTTTTTTTAATGTTGTAATTATTGTGAAGTTTTAATAAATTATTATTATTATTATTATTATTATTATTATTTACTAGGTTTTTAGAGGAACAGGGGGTGGTTGGTAGGTAGGGGGGAAGGACACAGGTCGTGTACCCCGTGGGGAAACTGTTACACATATGTACCTAACTGAACTCTCCATGTATCGCGGGATGACCTTTCATAACAGCACAAACATTGTTCAATTAAAAATGAGTCAAATTTGCCCATTGTCTGTGCTCAACTAAGGATCAATATCTGATTATTACATACTGTACGAATATTTTCCCAGTTCATTGTGACCATATACCAGTTGCCATCATATTCCATTAAATGTCCTGCACAAAGACTTCATCAAATTCTGTGACAGACAAAGGTCTAGCTATGTAACTCACAACAGAAATAATGAAGCAGAATGCACTCATTCTGCAAGATAAGAACCAAATTGTGGGAAAAAATTTTTGTGGTGTTATTTTCCAATTAACGAGGTGTTTGATTAAAATTTTGAATAAAACCTAGACAAAGCAATTTGCCTGTCTTGCTTTATGCTAGCTACGGTCCTGACGTCACTTACCATATCTTGCAGTGAAGTGATAGCTGTCAATCAAGACAAACTAGGAAAAATGGGCAGGAGAGTTCTCTTGGTAAGGCATTCAAGAATGTTAAATTCGGTAGTTATTGCATGGACAGAAGCTTTTTTATTTTTACTCTTGTTCACTACTCCATCGTATTGGGAACTAAACAAGCTGAGGGGAAGTTTGGGAGAACAAGAAATATTGTCAGTGCTCATGTTTCTATCAAGTTAAAGTTAAAGTCTACTAGAGTTCTATCATGAATGTTGTTCCCTAATGGCTAGTATATTGCTACTATTCTGTGTAGATAGTGAATAACCCAGCAGTATGTATTAATTTTGTTAAAAATTGGCAGCCGCTTTTTTGCATTGTTGAAGCATCAGTGAAGAAGATTTTTATAAGATTTTAAATGACCAGTAGATTTGTACTAGATAAGATTTTTTGCTCTCAATGTCTGCCATGTGATAGTCGATGACGATGAAGCCCTAGTCAACTCTAATTTATGCGATAATCTAATAGTCAAATGAAAGTATGGCTTTTAACATGTAAATCTTCAGTTGGCTTACAGGGATTTCTCAAGAGGATAATTTAAGAGATCAAAGATTTTTCTGTTTCTAGTAAACCGCATTCCTTTGTGTCTTAGCACCTTGTCAAGCAAACAGTTGATGGCAAGAATTGAGAAAATCCAAGCAAATCAATGAAGGATATGTTTGTAAATCCAAAATCTCAGAAGTAGTCTAAAAGATATGTACTATAATCTGTAAGAAGAATTGATATTTTGAGCATTGGGCTGGCTAAAAAGGTTTATCTAAAAATCAACACGACACAAACAGGACGAGGCGATGTCAAGAAGACAGCTGCCTCTAATATCTTGCCATGAGAATGTGCACTGCTATACTCTGATCTTTAATTGATTATGTGTTCAATGGCTGCGACATGTTGTTATGTCTTTTGTTAGGATGGAAACAAAGAGATCTGGGCAAGACCGTTAGCTAATGGCTCAGTAGCTGTGGTGTTATTCTCACATTCTGTCTCTACACCAGAAATAATGGAAGCGAGTTTTCAATTGGTAAGAAATGCAGCTTGTGAAATATTTCCCAGGGTAGTCGTTTTGGTTGACATGATGGTTAGCAGACAAGACTTGAACAGTCTGGACTCAACCCTATGTTGCCTTATTTGATAAAATACTCAGTTCTCATAACACCTCTCTGACATAAATGGGTACCAGTGAGTTGTTATGGCAACCTGAGATACTCATGGGGGCTGGGTGCCTGTGATGGACTAGCATCTTGTCCAGTGGAGAGTAGCAATGCTCCCCATTGCTAGATTTGGTATTAAAATTGTTTAACATACATGTACAGTGGTACCCCACCTTAGTGGGAAACACTCAGACATTTTCCTATAAGAAACCTCATTAATGCGGTCACCCCATTAATGTGGCCAACGGCCACATGCTGCATTCTGGAATCCTAACCTTTATAATTTTACCCCGTTTACACAGCCACTAAGACCAGTTATATTCATCTTTCTATTATTAATATCATATATACTGATTGAAGTTTTGATGCTACTCACGGGGTTCTACTGCAGTCCCAAGTTAAAGTAAGGTGTAGAAAATTGAAGTTCAAATCTCTGTGTGTTGTCCAAGGTTGGATTATCTGCTTCACCAGCTGTAGCACGTGACCTGTTTGAGCGCAAGGATCTTGGGATATTTAGTTCAAGCTTCAGTGCCACTGTCAACCCGAGTGGGGTGGTGATGGTCAAATTGACTCCTCTGATGTAGACAATGTGGATCATTCAGCCAACAAGTGATAATAAATTTAAGTATAATTATTCATTTGTCCTTGATAGTTTTGGCCAGGTAACAAACAAACTTCGCATTTTTAATATAGCTTAAAGCAATCAATTGGTCATGAGAGAGGATACTCTTAGAATTACAGAATACTGTTTTCTCGTCCAGTATTTAAGGGACAGTACGTGAAGTTTAGCTTAAAATCAAACGACTTAGCTTTGGAGTGTAAAACAGAAATTATTATAAAAATTATACTAACTTACAGAACAAACATTGACCTTTCTTACTCGTTTTGTATTCCATTTGTACGTTTTTGTATGCTTCGTTTTTCTAACAAGGCATTGGCGTTTTTTGTCAGAAAAAGGATAAAACGTTTGCTAAAGTTTAACTGTTAGTCAAACTGTTGATAAAGTGCTAATGTAACGAGTGCAAAGCAGAGTTGAAATAAAACCTAGTAGTATTTTTTTCTCACTCGGCCCGTGGAATATTGTGCAGTTTGATATTAGACAGTTCACAGACTCTCTATTTACGCGCGCGAAAGAAAAAGCGAGCGAAGCGAGCGCGAAGCACGTGTTGCCCACGCCTACCCAGTCAAGCCTTTCGTTTTGCACTGGCGTCCAGTTCTCTCGCGATTCTATCCGCGCGTTCAACGATCGAATATAGAGAGATGTGAACAGTCTGTTTAGTATTGACATATTTGTCAAACCCATCTTCACGGCTAAGAGGAGTATTACAGGTGGTCAGAATTTTAACAGAGGCAGCTGGAAATGTGCAGGCTTGTTGAAAACGGACTATTAACAGCTTTATAAAACTAGGGTGTCTTGTCGAGCGTTCAACTGTCAGTTACCTCCTCGCAAATATCGTAAATGAAGCGCCTTAAATAAAGGTTAAGTCTTTATTAGACTAAAACAAACGTTGTGCGCCTTTAATTGAGTGTTAAACTTAGACGTGCGCAATTTGATTCTTAAAGAAAGGGTAAAAAGAAATGAAGGTTTAGTACAGTGTATCTCAGACAAGTTCGTCGAAATCACAATTCGGTGTTCTGCCACGAGAATGTCATTACACTGTACTGAAAAGCGAATCCTTTGTACGATATGCAGACCTATTAAATGGATGGCACCTTCAGTAGTAAATATATTCGTACTTGTTTTGGCATTTTGTTTTTATTATGATTTGAAGTAAATAAAAATAAAGTTCTTACTTTAAAAATTATGACGCGCTCTTAAACCTGCAGCAACGTGCAGTTATCGCGCCTTGTTCCACAATTAAGGTGCGTTTCCTAATCTATTCCTGAACCTTGTAAAGAAATTCTAGAAAAAAAACTTTCTTTCTGCCTTCTATTAATTAATTTACAACGCAACAAAAATTGAATATCGAGTGAAAAGTTGCCGTTCTCAACGCAACAAATTTACTGGCTTCGAAGGCTAGAAAGATAGAAAGAAATTTTATAATGGCCGTACGGATTATAGTTAAAATAATATTGTAATTATTACTTTGTATCATATTTCTTGCAGGTGTTCAAAATTTCAGCGTTTTCTAAACTAGCCCCCTGAAAACAGCGTTTCATTGGAAGAAGTTGTACAACTTAATTTCGTTTAAAAAGTTTTGCCCGAAGGGCAAAAACAACTCTGAAAATAGCCTATTTCCATCCTCGCACGCGAGTTTTTGCTGCAATGCAAAATCGAGGCTATAATTTGTCAGCTTCGTTTCCATGTTGAAGTGGTTGAATCTTGCGCTTGAATTTAGAAGTTAATACGCATATCAAAGTTTCAAGTTTGTGATTTTTCGAGTCATTTATCCTCTTTTCCAGCCTGGTGGGTTCTGATAAGGTATGTTGCAGGGGCTCATTTGCGAGTAATTCCACCCATTCTGTGTCCAGGTAGGTCCGCAAGGATAGCCATCGGGCTGGTTTGAGGCGGGGTCATTTTGTACCATGTTACTCGGGATTTTCTGTTTGATGAGTTCGTTCATGAATCTTTCGATAGAAACTGGGAGAGAAAAAGGGAAGAAAAATCATTTTAAGTCGGTAAAAACTTCTATAGAAAAACCAGAAACTGCATGTGACCACATACAATAAACGCTGGCAACGTGCTTTCGTTTGAAAACGCATACTTCACCTATCGTCCACACTTAAGCGACAAAAAATGCTAATGAAAGCGGAAGCCTTTGAAAATGCTTTTAAAAGTGGAGCGTTTTCAAAACGCTTCATTTCTAGTGTGGACAGGTAAAAACGGAGGCTGTTGAAAACGCTTACGAAACAAGCGTCGTATTCTGTCGCTTCAATCAGCGTTTTCGGGCGTTTTAAAGTAGACAATATGCGACAGCGCGCCCAAAAGGCTCTGCTTTCGAGTAAAATGTATCAATGAGGACAGGTGAAAACAAAATGAAGACGCTAGTGTGGGCGAAAATATTTTGCTTCGTTTCGGTTGAGACGAAAACAGACGCCTTTAAAGGCGCATTAGTGCGGTTGGGGCGTTAACCTCATAGTGAAAATACTGTCTCGTATCCACTCCCCCCCCTCCCCCCAGACCACTTTCTATCAAAATAGTAGCGAGCTTTCACGAATATTGTTCTATTATTTCCTTCGCCACTGTTCTGTTATAGATAGTAAGTAGCCAGACGGTCGCTTCTGTGTTCCCGAAGAGTCTGAAGAGTTTAAACAACTAGCAGATTTAGACAAAAACAATTCGATTATTCTCGATTTCCACGCATTATAGAAATCTCGAGCTCATAATGTTATTGTTAAATATATCGATCAGGGGAATTTTCTGGCGCTGACGTTGACTCTTTGTCTTGACGTAGAGAGACTGGAAGAGTTCAGGAAAATTGCCCTTATCGCAAGTGAAAGCCACGCTGTTTTTGAAACAGTTTTGCACGCCACACAGGTCTATGTTACTTTGCATGCCATGCGGACCTATATTACCTTTGTCTTGGTTTCCGCTATAGTCTCCGGCATATTGTCCTTTTCGGAATACTTTGAGCTGCGGCCAGCTGTGTACATTGAACCTGTTCTCGCAGATACTCCTTCCTTCTCCGAAGCAGTCAATCTATGTAGTAGTTCAAATAAGAAAGTTACTCACCTAAATTGGGCTACAATCTCACTGTTACATCTCGTTCCAGTTTAAATATTCTCCTTGTTTGTTAAAAAAGATTTTATAGGGAAGAATTCAACTCGAATTGATGTGACTGTAAAGCAGCTTTAGAGGGAAATACTGAAACAAACAAGGCCCCAGTGCTATATGACGAGCCACATACTAACCCTTCTTGAGCAAGGCCCATTGTACCTTGGGCGCGTTTGTACGGAGCTCGACACGCTCGGTCCGTACTGCCACGTCCTCGGGCCAATGCAACTCAGTACGGTCCTCGTGCTCGGTTAGCAACACCCGAGAACTCAACACAATGAACCTGACTGTAGCGTTGCAGTTGTGTCCTGCGTGGCAGATATGTCTTAAACGTTTTGACCAATTGTATGTGTCGTTGTTTCTTCCAATGAAATTGCGTTGTGACAGTGTCTTCTTAGAACGGAGATCAGTTACCAGTCTTATGGCTGCGTATTATAGAACCCATGATATGATTGGCTCAGTATATCCTATTGCGTCAGAGGACATGTCTGCCATATAGGACATAACTGCAACGGTACACCTGACCAGCACTAGAACTCAGACTGCTCGCGCACTACCCACTATGCAACTGGGACAGCCATGTTGATATTTGAATTCCAAACATGGTAAAGGTTAACAACTGGCGGTGAAAGCGATCATCATAGCACTAACCTTGGCGAAAACAAATTTTCCTTTTCGTGCAAAGTCTTTCGCTGCACCTTCAAAATCAGGCTTCAGTTTTGCACAGTCACTACACCTAACAGGGGAAGAGTGGGTATTAGTTTGTAATTTGATTTTTATTGGCTTCCCAGGTTTTAAGCCCCGGCCAAACGATCGCAACATATCAACGCAACATATCGCAACATTGTTGGGCGCAACTTGTTGCTTGAGTTTAGCCACCCTGTTGCGACGTGTTGCGACATGATTGGTATTGCAAATCGAACTACTGCGCATGCCCGGGTACAACATTGTTGCAGGAACCTGGCCAAACGACCACAACATCATGCAACATGCACAGATGTTGTATGAAATATTTGACCATTTTCAAGTTTGAGACAACACCTAACATGGCTTAACACCTGGCAACAGGGTGGCCAAACGCGCGCAACATGTTCCACCTAACAATGTTGAGATACGTTGGGTTGAAATGTTGTGATCGTTTGTCCGAAGCTTGAAACCAATGATGTTTCATACGTGAGGTTTAGTTTGGTTTGTTGTGTTTATCGTTTAGCAAAACAAATGAAATGATGAATGAGTGTCTGTGGCTGATGATGACTTACAGACAAAAGACGAAATCATGTAAAAGACAAATAAAACAGGGAGAAAAGAAAACACTCTCGAGAAGACGACAAATTGAATTCATTTGTTAATATGTTTACCTGCTTTTTTAAGTTTATTCGTTTTAATTCACTGCTTAAATGGTACTCGCGTTCATTAAGGCTGCCAAGAGGTTTTCTTGTCTCTATTTAACTAATACGTGAACAATATTTTCTATTTTGTCAATGTCAGATCAATAAAAAGCTAGCATACATGTAGAAGAAGATAGTGGAAAGTTAACAACTGCCCTACCTGTATGGTAAATGACCTGCGAATGAAATATCTCACTGGCTCTACATTATCCACTTGTCTTAAATTCAACGATTCAAGTCAAACAATAACAAAACAATCTGCTTCATTCTATTCTTATAAAAGATAAACTCGCTTCCTTCTGTTGTTAGTACAAAATGCGAATGAAAAACAAAATATGCAAAATAGAAAATTAACTTACCACGGCGCATAGAAGTCAACTAACATGGTTTCTTTGTCTTTAAGAAAATGATCAAAATCTGTGTCAGTTAATTTAAACACCGGGTCAGCTGGAGCACATAAACCCTGCCCGAAAAGGGATAGGACTATCAAAAATATTATCGATAACATGGTCAAATTTCGTGTTCAGTTTGTAGAACGATATGAAAGAGAATTCGTAATGTTAATATGAAGTACACCAACATTTTACGCTTCATATGTCATTTTCTTGTCATCTGATTGGTTAATTTTGCCGTTGTCACCTATCATTGAGTGGTTTTCTTATTGCATCACGTAATTTAAAAAGTGTTGATTTTTGCAAGACTCGATGTCGATTGACAGTCTTATAAGCTCGCACCTGTTTATTTTCCCCCAGCATGAATACATTTGATCAGTCCTAAGCTATTAAGGAGAAACGCGAAAAAATCGGCTACTCGCTTTTTGGACAGTCACTGAATATTTTCAGGTTTATTTGTTGTTAAGTGTTTTTTTGTTAATTGACTAAAGTGATGGACTCCAACAGGTGCTCAATTTTGTTTTATTATTGCATTAACTTTTAACCTGTTGATGGTTTGGTTACTAAACAAAAACGCTTAACCTGTCTTATGTTTGTATAGTATCTATGTTTATTGTGAGGACTAAGTTCTTCGGTTGTTGTGTGAAACGATCAACTTTTTGAAATATAAATGATGTAACAGAGAATTAACTCTGAAGTGTAAATTTTAGTGCTAATTTAACCCATGAATAACCCACTGGGCGTTAGCCCTACTAAAGGGAATCAGGAACCACTCGAGGTAAAGAAAAAATCTTTTGATCTCGGTGGGAATCGAACCCACGACCTCCGGAACAGACCTACCGTTACTCTGCCGACTGAGCTACGAGTTCGGACAGAGAAAGTCGGGGTCGATTTAGTGCTAATTTTAGAAAGTCGGGGTCGATCTAGCTGGTCAAAAGATTTTTTCTTTACCTCGAGTGGTTACCTGATCCCCTTTACTAGGGCTAACGCCTAGTGGGTTATTCATGGGTTAAATTAGCACTAAAATTTACACTTCAGAGTTAATTCTGTTACATCATTTGTGTTCATAGTGCTACGCGGCACAACATTCATATGTACCCTTACTTTCTCTTCGCCGCGATTAACCATCTAAATCGACCCCGACTTTCTCTGTCCGAACTTGAAGCTCAGTCGGCAGAGTAACGGTACATCTGTTCCGGAGGTCGTGGGTTCGATTCCCACCGAGGTCAAAAGATTTTTTCTTTACCTCGAGTGGTTCCGTTATTCCCTTTACTAGGGCTAACGCCCAGTGGGTTATTCATGGGTTAAATTAGCACTAAAATTTACACTTCAGAGTTAATTCTCTATTACATCTTTTTGAAATATAACCCGGCAATAACTCCGGATTGAGCCGTAAAAAAAAAGATTCGCCAGACTTTTGATAACTGTTAAAACCAAAGCAAAAGCCATGAATGACATAAAAAGGCATAGGCCTTTACACAAATATCTCGTAAAGTCGCCCAAAGATCTTTCAGGGAATACTCTGAATATCCCCAAATTCTCTGAATATCCCCAAATATTTTCTAAATATCTCGAAATATCTCGTATTTGTGTTTTAAAAATAAGCCGAATTGAACCCTTTAGGCCAAAATTTTCCCTGACGGAGCTGAAAAGGATGTCAGAGATTGTCTACACTAGTATTATGGAAACAAAACAACTTCCAAATCAACATGGGTGCAAAGCGTCAAGTGGGAAACCACTGAACTGGGTTATTTCTAGCATAGAATGATAGAACTGAGTATTCTGTCAAGAAATAGCGACGAAACCCAGAAAAACAGCCAAAAAAGCTGTAAATTTTTCCAAGTATCTCAAAATTTTCTAAAATTGTCTAAATATTTCGGACTCTTCTAAATATCTCAAAAAATATCCGGATATTTGTGTAAAGGCCTAAACAGGCTGACGATGGCAAAAGTGAGAAAATACTAAATCGACCGCAAGCGCGGGAAAATACTTAAGCCATATGGGAAGCTGCGCGCGAAAATACGTAAACCTTGAAAGCGCGCGAAAATACGTAAGCGATCGCAAGCGCGGGAAAATACGTACTTGTTGTTACTTTTGATTGGTCGATAAAACAGGTTGATTTACCTGATTGGTAAGAGGTTCCCCGAAAGCTGCTTCAGATGGCTATAATCCATTAAAAGTGAAGTTAAATAAAAAAAAGTTGATTGTATTATTTTTTAGTTCACGCATTGTTTCCAGACCCCAGGATAAAAATCAATACAACTGTAGCCTGTCCCATGAAGAACTGCATGATTGTTTTCTATATTACTGTCGTGAAAAGGAAACGTTATTAGCTCTAATAATTTTAATATTAACAGAATTAAATAATCATATAAATAAATCAAGAAATGAGTCTTGAATAATAGAACCATGACTTGGTGAGTGCAAGAAAAAGTTGTTAGAAAGGAGCGCAATTTAAATTTGATTTTAAGGAGAATTTGCAGGAAAATTTACTGTGGTGAGGTGGAAGATCGTGTAAGAAAACTTTTTAAGTGAATTAAACTTCTTTTAGCTTAGGTGACTGCGGTAATGGTTCAATGTTAACCCCGTTCCCTGAAAACGTCACGCGAGGCAACGTGTGTGCTAGTACTGTGTCATACAACTATCGCTGATTGTCATCAATGCTGCACATTTAAAGGGCCCTAGTCAGCCACACCTTTACGTTTGTTTACACGCGAGAGTACGGCTATTATATTTTATTTGGAGGATGTCGAAATGAAGGAAATCACTGTGAAATTATTAATGATAAACATATTTTGAAAAACACAACTCAGTAAAGCAATAAGATTTCGCTTCGCCAAGAAGTGTCAACAATTTCGATGATATCGAAAATGGCGGACACTGACTAGGGTCCTTTAATGAACCAAATACATCACGCAGTAAAGGTGTAACGCAATTGAGCTGCCAAGTTAAAAAATGTTACAAGACAAGAAATTAGTTGTGTCTTGTAGCAGCTCTCGTAAGATCTCGCAAGGAATGGTTTGCAACCCTTTGAGAGTACAAATAGAACAAACAACAGAAACAATGCCCCCTAGCCACAAAACAATATTTAAACAGCTGCTACAATGATATAACAAAAGCAGCTTACGACAGCTGCTACACTACTGAATTAGTTAATGAACATCACCAATGAAAATCATTGATGATTATTTCATGGCTTCTTTCCCGATCATAAAATTGGACATTGACAAGTAAAAAATAGGGTTTTTTTATTTCTTCTATGACATACATCTTTTCTTTTGATCCCTACAAAATATTTACTGTAATTGGCTACAAAATATATACTTTCGCTCTTTTGTTTTAAACGAGTTATCCGTTTCTTCGGAAAAAGAAAAATAGGAAAAAGAAAACGATGGAGAAGGTATAGCAAGACATGAAAATCTCGTTAGTAGTCTTTTTTGTAAATTCACTGAAGGAGAGTTTTTTCTTACTTTTGCCAAGTAAACAGGTGGGGAATTCGCAAGCGCCAATGAATCGTTCAGGGGCGGGTTGTTCGAAAGCCGGTTAACGCTAACCCAGGATTAAAAGTTAACCGGAGCATCGATTTTTCTTTTTTAAAACTGTTTCCCACTGCCTACGTTTTGTGTAGTTTGAGTTAAATCAAGCTTAAAACTGAAGGACGAACAGTGTAAACAGAAAACCTCACCGAAAGGTTACAAAACTCAAATCAAAATTCTCTCTAATCCTGGGTTAGCGTTAACCGGCTTTCGAACAACCCGCCCCAGGTAGTTAAATTTTAAAACACCATCATAGAGAAAGACCTCTCTAATCTCTCGCGAAACCGAGGACAGGCAAGAACGACTGAATTCAAAACCTTTAGAGAGCACTGGGTTTTTATAACATCGTATACCGGAATCAGAATAATTCATTCTTCGTCTTAAATCGTGTCTATTCTTGACCGAGTATCAGGTTTTACTCCTGACCCACTCCCCGCGACTTCCCCAGTCACAGCTTCTCCAACGATGCCCGAGCCATGCGCTGTATCGCTCTGTGACTGGGCGCCAGAACCGGAACCTG
Organism: Catalaphyllia jardinei; assembly: GCA_022496165.2. Lineage (NCBI taxonomy): Eukaryota > Metazoa > Cnidaria > Anthozoa > Scleractinia > Caryophylliidae > Catalaphyllia > Catalaphyllia jardinei. The sequence continues at coordinate 1,955,910 of CM042748.1, read as the reverse complement.
TTTGTTCGGAAGAATGGGACTTAGCCCTCTCGCCATCAACATGAACTGTTGGACTCGCCTTAGTCTTCTCGCTTTCTTTTGACACGACGTTTCGCAATGCATCTTGAATGGCGGACTCGATGTCTGCCTTGAGATCCTTCAAAGCTGAAGTGTCTGGCTTTGTTGGTGAGTCGTTCGACTGCCCAGGCGTGGGTAGAGCTGGTTTCGCCAAGGCTTGGTTTGCCTACAAACAGCACAGTGGACTTAACATCAAACTTCGTAAACGCAAAAAAAATGGTGTGTCTGGTTTAAATTATTGTTTTATCCGGGGAATTTTTATAATTTTATCTCGAATTACCAAAAAAACTTATAGTTACTAAGTGACAGAAAATTATCTCCTTTACACCCCATCGAATTCTAGGTATTCCACTAGAGCTAGCTTGCCATGCAGGCTCATTAAGGGGAATATCATTAAAAAGAGATTAATGTTATTTGCATTTGAAGACTCCCCGCATTAGCCTCAATTTCAAGCTAGTTCCAGTCCTATACCGTGAACACAAATACGGTCAAATTGAAAATTGCCACCCCAGAAAAATCAGTGTTTCTTTTCGACTAAGGGAAACGAAACTCTCTTTCCCCTCTCTCAAATTTCATTCTGTTGACGCAACGTGTCCCCACAACTTTTTTTTCGAAAAACGTTCAAATGCTGGATATGACGATGAATTGAAATTTGGAGACCTTGTTAAATACCTGTGGCTTTTTGATATCCTGCTGTTGTTTGTAATTTGTTTGGTCTTGCTGTGGTTCTTGTTGCAGTTGTTGTTCTCGCTGCTGCTGCTGTGAAAATTCTTGTTGGAATTCTTGTCCCTGCGGCTGTTGTCTTAACTGCTGCTGTGGTTCTTGTTGGAATTGTTGTCTTTGCGGCTGTTGTGTAAATTGTTGTTGTTGTTGTTCATCTTGCCTGAACTGTTGTTGTTGTTGTTGTTGTGGCTGCTGTGAATATTGTTGTTGTTGTTGTCTTTGTTGTTTTTGTTTGTAATAATAAGCTGCTTGGTTGTTTATTTGCGCTGTTCTCTGTCGAGGGTTGTACGCGGGTTTCCTCGCGGCAGCGGGACGAGGGGCGGGCTTTCTTTGTTTACTATGATGCTGCTTTCCTCCGTGAAACGTTTTACTTCTGTAATAGGGACTGCTGGCTGCACCTTGATAACCGTATGGACTTGAAAACCGGGTCGGATAAGCCACGTTATTTACTCCGAATCCGGCCTGGGGATACGCACGGTTAATCTGTACATTCTGAGCTGCTAAAGCCTCGGGTCTATAATATCCGCGATAGGGCTGAGGCTGAGCAAATGCGTTGACACCAGGACGAGGCGGTCGAGTAACCGCACCTGCATACCCTTGGGGACTGGGATTCACGTTTGTTTTACTGGCTGCCGTGAGTTTGGTTCTGTACTCTTTGAGGCGGCGCTGATAATTCTTATACGCTGCTATCATTTTCAGCTTGGCCCTGTACACGTCCAATGAAGCCAAGTTGCCAAATTTGGACTGCAAGGAGTCTGGGCTCGCTTGCTGCAGCCGAGGATTTGAGCCAAGAAATGCAGCGGTATTTCCAGGCTGTTGCGCATGCGTGGAGGAACCATAAAAGGACTGCGTGAGAGACGGGTTCTTCTGGTGCAAGTTCGCATGATTCACAAATGTCGGTGCAACGACCGGGGCGGGAGCATGAGCAGCGGAGGCATGGTGCGAGGAGAACACTTGGGCGTGAGGTCTGTAGTTAATTGCCTGAGCCAGCGATAAGGGCGTTGACGCTCCACTTGTCAGCGGTTCATTCTGTCTGAAAGAGGACGCAACTGAATCGACGTATTGCATCAGTGAGCCTGCGCAAAACATAGCAGTGTTTATTAGTTCAAGGGGCCATGCCGACATTGGTAACACATATGTGGTTCACAAATCGAAGAAAAGGTGCCATTACTTACCTCTGTCCCGTTGTCCAACATAATCACCAACATATTGACCATATTTGAACAGCTTGATGGTAGGAAAACCTTGTATGTTAAATCGCTCACACAACTGTTTGCCGTCATTAACACAATCCACCTACAAACATAGATGATAAATTTTGTGTTTTTTTTTTAAAGTGGGAAACTTTCAGCATTACCCTAAAATTTCTTGCTCTTAGCAGGATGTAAATTATGGGTGTTTGATTGTTTCCTTATTCATCTCCAGTTTGATACATGATGCTCAAACGACCTCTTTTTGATATTTTTAAGTTTAGTGCGACTTCAAGGAGTTTTTGTCCGAAACGGAATCGTGGATTGAAACGTGAGGCAAAACACGGAGGTTGCAGTGACAACCAACAACTGCGAAATGGTTATTTCCAAGTGAGCTCGTGTCTCTTTTTCAGAATGAGTCTTCATACGAAACACTCATATCAGATGAAAATGAATTTGATTTACATGGAAATGAACATGTAGCAGAATACATTTTCGTATGAAAGGTTTCGCACGAAGACTCGGTTTGACAGAGACAACGGCAACTCAACTGGCCTATTCGCCTCAGACGCGTAACCATTACACGACATGGTTCTGCTAACGCGGCTGCAGTTGCGTGACACACCTTCATAACCTCGTGCGTGACAGCGTCACCCACAAAACAGTTTGCAAGGCTAATGCTAATTGCAAAGCGCATCTCACCTTAGCAAATACAAACTGGTTCTTTGTAGCGAGTTGGTCTGCAGCTGCGTCCAACTCAGGACTTAGTTTCTGGCAATGCGGGCACCTAAAGAAAATAAAACTGAATATTTTCAGAAGTTCAGGACATTGTATGATGTCAGTTACCGTGGCTGAAGACCAAACAACGTAAAAGGCAAAAATAAAACTGATACTCACGAAGCAGAAGGCAAATAAAACAAAATGAAAGCTGTGCAATGATACAGGAACATAAACCTAAGCATCTATGTAGTATTTAAACGCATTAATGATATGACCACGATAATACGATTGCTTTGATTGGATACTTTGACAAAGACTTCCAATTAAGGATTCCAGTGTTACCCCGGCTTTTTCTTTTTACAAATGCCTTTAATCTACCTTAGCAGATCACCAGAAGAATTCTTATCGACCACTGTTTTTTTTTCATTCTTTTATTCGCTCAACATATTTTCAAATTGGTCAACTGACTTTAAATCGCCTTTTCTAAAGAAAAAAAGAACTGAGTACATAGAGAATGTGCCATTTCACCAAAATGCAAGGCTGAAATTGAAAAAAAGAAAACCAGACTGATATCAAAGGTGCATTTATTAGGCAGGTCAGCTGTCGACGACGTGGCGAGGTTGTAATTTGGCTGCTTCGTTTGTGTCGAGGCCCTTCTAATGGACATGGGCGACAAAGACCAAGCTGCTAAGACCTTTAATATTTTTCCTGAATGTGTAAGGATTTGCATTGATTTTAACCAGTTTTCTAAGACGACTTTCGAGATTTTAATAAAAAAAGGTCAGTTTTCATTATTATTATATCATCATCATCATTATTATTATTATTAAATGCACGCAATGCACACTGAGTAAGGAGCATTTAGAAGGTAAATTGGTCAAATTATCAGACAAGGAAGTCGAAAAAAAATTACCAGCGATGATTAAAAAACACAGGTTGTTTTGATGTACAGGTGGCTGAGAACTAAATTTAATCCCAACAGGTTGGTGTGTTGGCGAACGGAAAACTTGCTAGCTGTGAAATAAAATTCAACATTTAAGATGTAAAAAGTTGTCGACCAAGGTGTTAAAATACTAGGCGAAAATGGTTGAACACGGAACAACAAGGGCATTCTGAACTGTCCATCAAATTGACTGACGTTTGACATTTTCGGGTGCCGGTATTCAGAACAGCTCACGACATTTGCTTCAAAAACGTTCAAAACATAACTATTTTCCCACTTGATTTCGAGTACGCCTTCAATTTAGAATCCAGGCAGAAGTTGTATGGGTTACGATTCAACTATTTCAAGCCACTTTAATGATTTTTAAAAAAAAAATAAATTTGCGATTAATACAAAAAGGAATTTTTAGAGTTATAGAGCAAAACATTGCGCAGCCAGATTTACTTGCCAAGTTCCTTGTTGCTGATAAAATCAAACAGCATAACAGGAGCATTACCAAAAACATTTTATAATTACTAAATTCAGCGACGCATGAACTGAAGAATATCTCATTGTGACTTACGAAACAAACCAATGAAATGCACATGTTGAACAGAGACCAAAAAATCGCTCGACCTATCGTGATATTGACAATTTCGATTAGAAATCAAAATTAGATGAAGATTTCTTAGAGAAGAAAATGCTCTGAAAAAAAGTTACCCTTGTGTGCAAATAGCGCTATCCATCTATAATTCTCAGGTAACTAACGCATCCAAGCGTGAAACAGACTATTCAAAAAATGTCAATATTTGATCTACTCACCATGGCGCGAAGAAATCTACAAGCATAATGTCCTTGTCCCGGATGTGACTCTCAAAATCTCGTTCGTTTAGATGGTACACGTTGTTGGAAGCAAGACAGGCAGATAAGCCAAGAAGCGCAAAAAAAGCGAAAAGTGACGGCATTTTGCAACGAAAACCACAGAAACACTAACTATTTATGATCCCAGGGAATTATATTTCATGTGAAAGATGAGGAATTCCTATTGGCTGGACCCATTCAATCATTATTTATTTAAGGTAAATTACGTGAAAACACTGAAAGACAACCCGCAGTCAAAGCAAAGCCAAGATAAATATATTTTCTGGATAAGAACACTCCCTTATTACAGAACGGTGTTTTGTCAAAATATTTACTTTTATTCACTAGCGCAAGGTTCAGAAATACAACTGAAATACCATCAAAGGGGAAACCTTTTCAAAATAAATGCCACCGGTGCTCAGCTCTTGTGACAAGCGCTTGGATCATTTCTCAATCGAGCTGATTTACTGGTCAATTAATCCAGCAATTCTTAGATCACAGTCAATCTTTTGTAGCAGAGGTGTGAGAGATAATTAGAGGCTCCTCCCATTTATTTCAGTTTTCAACAGTGACACAAAGGCTGGTTTTCAGTAGCGCACTGTGCGAGGGTTCGAGCCCTGGCCGGTGACATTGTGCTGTGTTCTTGAGCAAGACACTTTACTCTCACAGTGATTCACTGCACCCAGGTGCATATATGAGTACCGGCGAATTTAATGATGGAGGACTAGTATCCCATCCAGGGCGGAGTAGAAATACTCCTAGTAGCTTCATGCTACAGAAACCGGGATAAGCTCCGACCTGATGGGCCACAAGGCTCGCATGCAGACTTTACTTTTACTAGCGCATAAGAGTAAGTCTAAGCAACATACGCAAACAAGTAAGGTGCTTTTCAGTAAGTAACGCCTTTTGTTAAGAAACTTTCCTACCAAAACGGGCTAATCATCAAGTTCTTCCTACTTCTTCGAATGTTGGTTATGTTTATGCACCGGTGAAGAACAGCTTTTAGAGGTCAATGGAGCACTATTGAATCCGCAGGCATGAATCTGAATCGAGCGCAGTAATATTCTCCAGTACCAACTCGATATAATCGCCAAGGTTGTTCACATTCGAACTTTAATTATAACAATGACAAGGGAAAATTTTCACTTCCCTTTATATACAACCTACTTATTCCAATTCACAAGCTTGAGATTTACTAAATCCTAGGACTAGCCGGAATTCAAAGCGACCCGAACATACCCGAAGATATTTAAAGATCTCCAAGGACCTTCTGAAGATTTCCGAAGACGTTCTAACATCCTCTACTTTCAGTCCCTTCGTCGTGAAATAGTGTTTTCTAGACATTTTAAGACTGACGCACTGGAAAATGTGAACAAAAGGAGCAACTTTGTTTCCCACTTTAATTTGACTTCAGATAGTGACTGTAGTTCTGCAAATACAATTTTAAAAAGTTGATTGACTATAACATCAAGACCTGCAGTCAACCTGCAGTCATACTTCAGATGCAATCTTTTCCAGTTCCATCCGCAGGTGTTTGATCGTGTCGAGTGTGACCGGTGTGTTTGAAAACAAGTCCTGGAAATTAGTCTTGGTGGAGCTGAGAGAGAAAAAAAAAAACAAGAACAGATCAAGAAATGTTAAATCCATTTAAATTCCCAACCGAATTAAGAAACATCAGCCGTCGTGTTTCACCTTGTCCAACGGAAACCACGCTGACTGAGCCATCTTACTTTGCGCTGTTTAGAGGACACCTCAAGAATCTTACAAAATGTACAATGCAAGGACAGAGCCATTGCATTCAGACCGAAACAAATTCGTTCTTCTCAGCTGCCTTCTCATAACTGTCAGCTACTAGCAAACTGAGAACACTCAAAATGCCTGTTTTGCACGGGACATACCAAATCGGGTGACAATTTTTACTTGGGGAAAATAGAGCGATTTTCCTAACTTCGAGTTATGACCTTGTAAGAAACAACTGGATATTTACCTAACTTACAGTTTAAATTGAAGAAAAGCGACGTGACATTTTTGCAGTCACGTGCAAAGCTGGAAATATCTTGAGAATACTAAGATAAATTCCAGCGAGACTGGCCTCAAACGCCCCTTGAGAAATTTAAGAAGTGAAAAATAAACAAGATCAACAAAAATGTCATGTGCAAACAAAAACTCGGGAAGTATAACATAACTGTTCAACCTTGATCCCAGGCTCTCTCAACTTTGCCTCCACTGTTGACAAGGCAGGCACACGAGAGAACTTGGGAACGAGGTTGCTGTAAGTAGTTTTGTAGCGTCATGCGCAGATGTAAGTTTTTTTCGGACGGGGAGGGGGTCGTCACGCAATCTTTCGTTGAAGAGGAATGCGTGACGAGCCAACATGAAGAATGTCTATCTTCGGGGTAATGCATTTTGAAACATTGCAGAAACGTGTCTCGCAACGGGTTTGCCCGTTGCACGGTGTGTTACAAAATATATGATATCTCACTGTGTAATAAGGCCCT
>CM042748.1:1941439-1943939 GCA_022496165.2 Catalaphyllia jardinei | reverse complement strand
GGAGTTGGAGATTCTCACCTGTTTGATGTAAGAACTCTTTCCTCCCATATTAGGTCCAGTGATAATCATACAGCGATTGCTGTTCACCTAAAACGGAAAAGTAACTATTAAACTTGATCCTGTTTTGATACAGGAATATGAGCATGTTACACAGTGGGACAATGCAACTCGTACCAGTCCACCTGGATCTGCTTTTGTTTTGGAAGTCCCACTGTGCAATTTGCTCACCAGCATGTGTGATTTTGTACCATGTGACCGGGGCCCATACACTGTAGAACTTCTATTTTCTTCTACACTTTATTGTCACAGAGCGTCCACTATAAACAGCAACAGATTGTAAGATTCATGGGTGGCACAGAATTTTGTTTTCTAAATTTCCAGATATATCTTTTTTTTTATTTTCCCTAATAAAAATAACATTTCCCTGACCAAATAATTTGAAACGTCCGATTAGAAACGGCCTCTAGGCATAATCTAACAGCCATCCTTTGTACCTACTTTCCAACAAATTCGCCGTCTTTATTGAGGAAGTGTCAATGGCTAAGATCCCAGTGACCTGACATGTTTCTTCCAGCCTGAAGAGGCATTAAATCGGTGTATAATTTCAATTTACCTCAATTTTCCCTCAAAACGTCAATTTTTCCCGACCCAAAATAAAATTCACTGACATAGAATTTCCCTGCCCCCCTCTGACCACTTCCTGGCCTGTGGCAACCTTGTAACATTCAATTTTACTACAGCAGTTACAAACACGGGAAAAACAGTCACGTGACTCACATTCATGTGCGTATCATTTGGTACATATTGTTTATTCTCTGGCAGACAGGAGTGCAAAACCGGATGCCATCCTTGTTTGATGTAAATGTGCGCTTCGCAGTCCTTCACAACGGGCCTGTAAGACACACAACAAAGACATGACCACGCTCTGTTTACTACTCTAATATTGTTTTCATTTCGCTTCTTTACCGCACTTAAAAGAGGCGTACGTTTTCTCAAAATGGTCAACTGGGGACTTGCCATACACTGGGAAAAAATACAAAAAAAAGCAACACAACACACTAAGCAAAGCACACGACAGCGTAACGAAGCACGAGATCGCACAACAAACCAAATCATGCATAACAAAGCAAAACATTTCACAACTTACCATAACACAACACAACTTAGCCTAAGCGAAACTAAGTGCAACAAAGCATAACTCGGAAGAACTTTCGCACAACTTGACACAACAAAGCAAAACTAAGCACAGCTAAGAAAAACTTAGCGTAACTAAGCACAACTCAAAACAAAACCGAACTATGCAAATTAAAACACAGTTAAGGACAACAAACTACAAATAAGCACAACAAAACATAACTGGCCATGAAAAAACACAGCTAACCACAGCGCAAACCAAAACTAACAAACACAACAAAGCACCCTGAACTAACCAGAACAAAAGGTCTTTATGGGAAAATCTCAAACAGAGACCTCGCCATGTTGACCGAGCACGATAGCAAGGTCAATACAGCAAGGCCGAGATTTGAGATTTTCCCGCAAGGACTGAACGTTTGAGGTTAATAACTAGTTCACTATATGCAATATGAAATGCAACACTGAAAATGTAACACTGTGAAATCACTGTCCCTTTGAAATTGTAGCCTGTCGGGGTAATAGAATTCACTTTCAGAGTGTTTCTCGACACACTGTTTTTAGCCACTATAACTTTTTCAAAAAAAAAAACGATTTTTTATAAGTTATTAACTACTTACCTTACCTTAGGTTATTAGTAATTTTATTGGGAATGTCCCCGATTAGTCAGCCTCAGGGCTGATTGATTGATTGACTGATTAATTAGATCACTTTTTCTTTTGTTTTAGCAAGCTTGTGATCCGGGCAAGTGAGAGGATAATGCCCTATAACTGGCCAATCAGCGCACATGTTATATTGGCAAGAAACACAACTCATATAACAAACAATAATAAATAAGTGATTCAGATAAAAAATACAACAAGATCAACAAAACAGAACAAAAACTAACAAGTTTACCTAGTGAAACCCGCTTGCTTGGCTACAGCAGCCAAGGAAAACAAACAGTCGAGTGTAGCAATATGATGTACAGCCCTGCGATATCTGAAACAGCCTTCAGAGAACAGCGCTAGAAATTCCAGCCACGCCTCCTGACATGTGATTGACAGCTGTTCACGCCACTGACAGAGAAGTTTGAACTTTTCCTCCACAAAAGGCGTCCTGAATCTTGAAACCTGCTTGGTGCTGGAGAATCAAGATTTAAACTCTCCTTACATTTTTAATGTATTACCAATCAGACAGGCAGTGAGAATTAAGGAAATTATCAAATAAGAGATATTGTTTTAATGCAACACCACGTTCTCATAACGACTACCAGTAAGGAGAGTTAAGATAAGGAGCTTGTATAGTGTTTGTATAGTGTTTGATTGCCATCTCTGATTCAACTTTCAGTATTGACTGAGATTACAAGGTCACAAAAGTGCAGATCTTT
>CM042748.1:1918762-1928762 GCA_022496165.2 Catalaphyllia jardinei | reverse complement strand
TGGAACGTGCTAGCGCCAGGGGGCGGTTGACACTTCACTACTAAATCAAGAGACAATTGACAACAGTCTAAACCATGCATTATTATTAAAAACTGGATCATTGGATAATGCAATTCGAGAGTTTTCACTAGCTTAGCCCTCATGGGTTATGAGCCATTATACCATGATTTACAAACATGGCAAGCATATGCGTGATTTTTTTGGGCCTTTTTATTTTTGTTATAGTCTAGTTTTCTATATTTTGGGGGCGTTTTAATAAAACAATTGTTCCACTCGCGCTCGATATGAGATGATTATAGCCAACGAGGCGCGTATCTATCATTTCATATCCAAAGCGCGCTCATGGAATAATTGTTAAATATTACACTTACTCTTAATGAGAGAATGATTATGCTACACTCCTTACAGACTAAACAGCAGGTCTGTTAGGCTTTACAGAGCTAGAGTCAAAGCTATGGGAAGCGGGGAAATATTTTGCAAACTTTCACTGATTTAAGAAACTTAGGCTTCCATACGGCCGCTAGGACATGTGCCACTTCTATTCATTGACTAACATTCCCTGAAAGTCAATGAAAGACTAAAGGCAGTTATAGATATTTTATGACAACAAATCTCTTCTTCACTGAAGTTACAACTTTAGGACTAGGAAATACTATAACGGATTGCTAGATCATAGCAATAGCTCCTCAAGTCACTACACAAAAGACTCTTAATATAAACGTTCTCTAAATTGACAAACATTTTTCTCTGTAAGCGACTGTATGACTTAAGAAATACTATTTCCAATAACTCAACCTTGATAGGACAGGATACGAAAAGACTGCCGATACAAATGATATTAAAGGTAGCTAAAAGTTTTATTCAATTCTTGCTTTCTCACGTAACCACAGGTGATAGTAACTAACATCGTCCCACGAAACCTTAAAACATTAAGTTGTACAATCTACACAACCGCTCTACAAAAAAAACGTTATGTGAGCACTATACATAAATGACTTATGCAGTTATGGATTCAGTATATTGTTACTGACATTAACATTAATAAAGAACTTGCTAGAGGGCGGGGATTCAATTGTACAAACTGCAATCTTTTAGTTAACCTTACTCTGTTTTCAGACTTTCCCGCTTTACAGGCAGATAACACAAAACCGCCGCTGTACCAGTTTTCGCTAAATTTTCCCACCCACCCAAATGAACAGGATACAGCTCTCCCGGTGGGATTCTAACCCCACTGTCTACAGGAAATTTGTTGATGATAAAATACACTCTCCCTTCAATTTCCACTGCTCCGAGATTGTTTGGGGGAATGTGGTTTTGTTCCACAACATACCAAGTATTATTTTCCTCATCGTAACCTTCTGCAGGTGCAGGGTTACCGCTTACAATGCCGTTTTCGTCAATATATACATTACCCCCTGCAACGTAGAGTTTACTGTCTACCACAAGAAGACTGGATCCAAAATGAGGTTTAGAGGTTGTTGCTTTTACTTCCCATTCGTTCCTTACAGGATCAAAGCAGTGAAGCCCTGCATTATGCATACACCAGTTGCCTCCGGAATCCAGTTTAACACTTCCATAAAGGACATACACTTTTGAGTGAAGTACTGTCGCTCCGCTACAGTAAAACCGGTTACCATAGTTACTCTTAATACTGACTTTAGCAAACGGTTGCCACTGACATTTAGCAAAGCTAAACCTTTGAGGAACCTGATTGCAATTAGAACTAATTGCATACACAATATCCTCTATAATACATAAATTGTTAATTTTACCACAGAAGTGGGGATGTTTCTCCCACACATTTCCTTCTGTATTATAACGATAAATGTAATGACCAACACCCCATTCAAATCCAGCAACATACAAGTTGTTGCCAGCAGATGCAGCACAGCGACATTCAGTTGCCTCAATTAATGGTATTGTTGACGCCAAAGGTTTCCACGTTTTGGCTTCATTATCAAAATACTGCATTTGAGCCTGAGGCAAAACTGCAACGAGAACCTGAAATTACGGAAAAGGAAATCAAATCAGGGCAACTTTGAATATCAGAAATGTACTTAGACTAGGTTTACACCAGAGGGAATTTTTTCGGATTCGTGACGATTCGTGACGAATTCGGAACGTTTTAGTGCCGTGCCGGATTGGTTTTTCCGTCGTCATGTCTCCGAAGATTTTGAATCCCCGATCCGGGATTTAGGGTCTGTTTACATGGAGGGAGGGTGCCCCGGCTAACCGGGCTACCTGGATAGAAGGGTTGACACATTTACATGCAACTTACCTAATCGGGACAGTGAGTGGGCTGCGTGGGCTATCTTTTGAGCGGCCGCTAAGCACAACAAACAAAATGGCCGACCAAAGAAACTTTAATTTCATCTTCTTTCAGTTTCCTGCATTGGCACGAGACTGTTCTCTGCCTGAGAATCATCTATTACATTTGTCTCTTTAGACTGACTGTCATTCTATTCGGCAGATAACACTGGCAAATAGTAACCACAAAAATTCCACCTCGCGCCGCCATGTTTTCGTGGTTTATTTCGCCTCGGAACAGCACGGCACGAACTGTTTACATCGTAGAAAGCTATCCCACCTAGCCGGTTGCCCCAGGCAAGTAAATAGGGTGCCCCGGGCAGGCGGGCTACCTTGTCTAGCATGTAACTGCTTCAATGCGTTTTCTAAATAAACGTTAGCCCTCCCATGCCCAGGGTAGCTCGGTTAGCCGGGGCACCCTCCCTCCATGTAAAAAGGCCCTTAAAGTGGAAATTTTGAATCCGAAAACTTTTGAATCCCGCGAGTTTTGTCGTGTAAACGATTTTCTCTCGAATCCGGGTAATTTTCCGCTACGATCTTTTTGAGTTTAAGGTAGAACCAAAATGGCGGATCTAGTGAGGGATAGAGTCGATGGAGTCAATTGATGTCGGTCGCTGGTTGCCTCATTCTGTTACAGGTCAAAGTCATTTATAATGGGTAAAGTTATATTCCTCAGAAACCAGAATTATCGACGCAAACAATGTTGACGACCTCCACGCTTTATCGGAGATGAGGATGACACGATCGACATTGACCAAAAACCTTGACGATTAGACCAGGGCAAATATCTGGTGGGACAACATGATTGGCAACAAAAGCGTAGTAAGAGAGTGGAAAGAAAACTTTAGACTGTCTCAATCTAATTCTAGCCTTTTTTGGCGGAATGTTGAAATGATATGAAGGATATATGAAATAATTCGTATTTGAACTGCGGTTATAGATGAAAGTGAAGAGTGATCATCGAAGTTAATTTCCAATTTAAGCAACTGGAAAGAAGAAGCCTGAAAAAATCAGGGCTTCAACGGGATTCGAACCCGTGACCCCCGCGATACCGGTGCGATGCACTGCCAACTGCTAGATGAAAGAGAAGAATGATCATCGCAGTTGATTTTCCAATGTAAGAAATTGGAAAGAAGCCTGAAAAAATCAGGGCAATGAACATTCTTCACTTTCATCTATAACCGCAATTCAAATATGAATTACAGTCGAAGCTCTCGTAAGCGGACACCCTCGGGACGCGATAAAAATGCTCGTAACTGGAGCTGGCCGCTTACGAGAATGGTTCTCGTAAGCGGCCATTAGAGGTGTAGGGGATAGATGGCCGCTTACGGGGGCTTGCCCAGCTAACAATAAATATTGGTATACAAAAAAATACCGCGGGATTATTATGGCGCCCTATACAATAAATATATCTTATTAACCAAGCGCGAGGGCCGTACTGGGAGAATATCGGCCCGAGGTCTTGACAGTACGGACCGAGCGCAGCGAGGTTCGTGCAAAAAGGACGGAGGGTCGATATTCTCCCAGTACGGTCCCAAGCAAGCTTGGTTAATAAGAGATTTATTACACGACTGCATGAAGAAGCTTTGAAGGTTTTCAAAAGTGCGGGATCATTTGGGACAATGCCCGGTCCAATACTTAGGGAATATTGGACCGGCAATAGAGCATTTTGATTGGTTGATTTTAGTTATTGGCCTTCTGAGTGCCTGAGTCGTGTAATAACACGTTGTAATTCCAGTCACAAGCGCATATGCATGTAAGTGGTGTTTCGAAATGTAACCGGACGTGGATGACGACAATACAAACATTGAAATATGGTTATGTAATTACTGTAAAATCATTGTGACGAACGGCAATGTAAAATAGTGGATTGATAAAAACAAGATCTGTACAGAGGTTGTTGATTTTCTTTCATGTGTCCGCTTACGGGAGCTTAAAAACAAAAAAAAAGTCAAAGGCGGCCGCATACGAGAGTGTCCGTTAAGAGAGCTTCGACCGTATTTCATATATCCTTCACATCATTTCAAAATGACCTCACTCCTAATGTGTGGCTTCATAGCTCAGTTGGTAGAGCATCGCACCGGTATCTCGGAGGTCACGGTTTCAAATCCCGTTGAAGCCCTCTTCACCCTTATTTTGTATCTTGTTGTCGAGGCAACAAACAGGCAGGTACAAAAGTCGGACCGGATCAACTCGGACCGCCAGTCCCGTTGGGATCAACTCGGATCAACTAGGATCGACTCTGATCGTCTCGGATCATGAGTTGATGCGAGTTGATCCGACCCGGACAGGCGGGGTCCGAGTTGATCCGACGCGGGCAGGCGGGGTCCTAGTTGATCCGCTCCGACTTTTGTACCTGCTTGCAACAAAGAGCTTGTTAAACATTTCATCATGAATGTTTCCGGAGTTGTCGTTGTGTGTAAACGGTCAGGAATCGGAAGATCGATCCTTGCGATGTAAATGTCTACGAATCCGAATAGCGATACTCACAGTTACGTCACCTATTTTAATTATTGTGCCAACAAGAGGTTTTATTGGCTATGGTTTGCAAAATTTCAATATCAAAAGACTTGTTTGTAAACAGTGAATATCGCTATACTCCAAATTGAAGAATCCGGAAACATTTACGGAACCGGACTCAAATCTCCTCCAGTGTAAACCTAGTCATAATAGGATACTTCAAACAATTAATCCGTAAAAAGGTCTATGAATTTAGATTAAGATAAATGAAAAATTTTCCGAGATGACATATGTGTATTTAATGACCGCGTCACTTCCTTGGAAAAGTGAAGGCCATTCTCTTACCGGGCTAGTTGATCTTGTTTTGGTTTTCTCCAAAGCAAACTTGCGATTACGAAAAGGCATGTAGCTATGGATTAACGCCCCAACTAAATACTTTTGTATTTCAGGAACTCGTTCCATCTCCTCTGTGTCCAGTTCTTCAATCACAACACTGATGTCCACCAGCCCCAGACGAACAGCTCCGATAACTTTGGCTGCAACTGCCATCCTCTCTTCCTTCTTGTGTTTAATCCACTGCATCACTGATTTAAAGATGAAAGTTTCCGAGGGTGCATTGAGGTCATCTCGACGGAGAAGGCTTAATAATTGGTCTGCACCAATATGTGTTAGGAATTCTTCGCTTTCACAAATATCCTTAAACGTCGATGCCATCTTTTGCTCCGCTGCCTCTTGCAGATCTCTCAGGCCGTGTCTATCGGCCACTGTGGAAAGCAGACAGTAGTTGTTCAAGTCAAGTCGGAGCTGGATAAATTCTCTCTTCAAGAAATCACAACACTGTTGAACAACGCTTGTAACTTGAAGATGATCAGCTGCGGCGATAAGTTCAAACACGTTTTCCTCGTTAACAGGAAGATCTCCACTATAGATGGAGTCCATTACAATCTTTAAAGCATCAGGTGAAATGCTCTCATCTTTCAGTTCGATCACTGCCTGGTTCGACTCTTTCATTCCAGCAGTAAACATGGCGTGGAAATAATCGCTATTCGCAGCGAGTACAATGCGATGAGCAGGAAAGATGTCTTCGTGCACTTTTAAACGAACATCGATGAATTGACCTTCGTCTCGAAACTGAGCGCACTTGGATAAAAGAATCTCAGAATGGACGACCATCTGTCTTGCAATGCTTACCCGTTGGCGAACTCTGATAGTGAATGAAGGAGCGTTGTTATGCAACAGTGATTTGCAGTTTAAAATATGCAAACCTCGCAGATGACAAATGCAGATCTTGTTGTGATTTGAAATGCAAATCTTGTGATCGTGGTCCTAAGGGGCCGACCATTTAACTCTTGAGGGGGAGAGGGTGGGTGATTTCTGGTCAGAAAGTTTTTTTTTTCTAGCAACCTGGCGGGCAGGATACTTTTTTCCCTCCTAAATGCTCTGCAGAATATTTTTTCTCTCCTCATTTCTCTGCAGGATATTTTTTCCTCAAAAAAGTGTCGTGTTTACATTTACATTGTGGCTATTGCAGTCATAGTTCTAATATGGAGCTGCAAAGCCTTAAAATGTTGTAAGCTATACAAAATCATTCTTGTATAGCAACATGTTTGCGGAATGTCATTCTTTAGAATCATTTAATATTACCTATTAAATAACAATATTCTCATGTTATAAAGTGATGCTCCACAGGTAGATTTGAAAATGATTAGCTTCTTAATGAAAAAAATAGCTAAAAATAGCAAAAAGTAGTTCAGAAATGCTGATAGCATGGTAATTACTGCTAGAATCATTAGTTACAATTTAAAAGTGGACTGAAATCTCCAAAATAAATGTGAAACCAGAATTAAAGTTGATCATGGTCTAATTTGAAAAATAGATCTAGTAATTTTTGTTCAGCCTCTTTACAGTCTACTTCTAAATTGGGTACCTCAAAGTTGAGCATAACATTGTTATGTTATATATTGTTTTATGTTGTCTTATATAAGACATTGCAAAAACCATATATTTCAATAGAAAATAATTACACGAAAATGCTTCAGTTGAAAAGATTCAAAATAAGCAAATTATTTTTCATGTCTTATAAAACTTGATACTTCAAATAGAAAAATTTACCTCCATTACTGCTTGTGATAAGCTAACGAGTTTGAATACAGTGGGAGCCAGCAAGCCAGAAATCCCTAATCCCAATAACCAAAGCTACCTAAGGAACTGTAGGCTAACTGCAGTGCTAACTAGGCTAGCCAATGTGTAATTTAGGCTAACCGTAATGGCTTGCATGACTTTTATGACTTTGAGCCATGTCAACCGAGCAAGCAAGAAATCCCTTATCCCATTATAAGGGCAGACCGCAAGCTACCTAAGCTAACTGTAGGCCAACCGGTGTGTTGTTTACACTAACCAGAGTGTTATTTAGGCCAGTTAATATGTTATTTTAATATGCAACCAGAGTGGCTCGCTGGGTTGGAGATTATCCGGGCCGGAAAGGTTGCAGTTTTGCTGGGATTTTGTAAAGCCCTCCAGAAATGATGAAATAGCTTCGCAACATTTTTTTTTCTTGCTTGCAGCAGTGCAAGAATTTTTTTTCTATTTTATTTGTGCTGCATGCAATTTTTTTTCTTCCAACAAGCGCGTGCAGGAAATTCTCTTTCAAAATCACCCAACCCCCCTTCCCCCCCGCGCCCCCTCAGGAGTTAAATGGTCGGCCCCTAAAGCAAGGGAGGTCACAAAACTCTCCAAGCGTGACGTGCATTTGCCCGCCGGGGTTCAGCCCCTCTAGGGTGCGGGAAGAAAGGATAGCTCAGGGACTGGTCTAACATGGCTTGTGCAAGGAGATTTTGAAAATGAACAGAGATGATTCCATTTATTTCAAATTCTATAATTATATTTCAATTTGGGCTGGACAGCATAGTAGTTAATGAAATCCATTTCGCCTGTACTTTTCAAACAAGATGCTTTATTGATAACCTCGTTGCATTTAAGTGTATTTGTTGAACATACGAAAAGGGCCTCTCAATTTTATAGGTTACTGATCAATCTTCAGTTTCCTTTTACATTTCAAGTAGCAGCTAAAGACGTCTTACGTTACACTGAAGAAGATCTTAGGTGCACTCGATTAGCTGTTTGGTGTATATGTGTGTATATATGTGATTTTATTGGTTTAATTTTTTTTCTCTCGGAGAAATTAGCTACTCTTTTAAATCCGAGGTGAAATAAAGGTGATGTGATGTGTAACTGAACAGTACTGAATATTCTTCTTAAGCTTTAAATAGCAATAACAATAATAATAATAATAGTAAAATACTTTTAGTGCGCAAATTCCATGTACATATGATCAAATGGGCATAATAATTAATGAAACACTCCTGCACCTTGTACTTTTTACATAAATTCAACAATATTTCTTTATTACCCATTTCCACCGGCTACTGGGGGTACACCAGTGGAGAAAACAGTACCTCTGCAGGTACTGGGTTACCCTGTAGAACATCATTGGGGTCAATCGTAACCCCTCCACAACATATATCCTGTTGTTCACACGTCATACGTACTTTAGGTTCCATATCATAGTTTAAGCAATAGACCACAACTTTCTTTGGTTTATATTTTAAAACGGCCTCGTGCGGTATTGAAATTTCGAGTTAATTGTTAGTGAACGAGTGAAGGTAAATCCCGATAATTCACGAGCAATGAGTGCGTTAACATTTTTATTATTCAAATTGAATGCACTGCAAACAAAAATCGTCAAACTTTGAATCAGCCGAAGCCATGGTGTAATGACAGTGGTGTGTTGAATTTACACCACGACTATTACACCACTTTAATGATCTCAAGGAGGTTGTTTCGTCACAACCCAATGTCATGTGGTACAAATCAACCAATCACAAAAACCGGAATCCGTACAGTGTATGAAAGTTGAATAACAATAAGTCTATAAACCATAGAAACTTGTGGTCTCGCTGCGGGTTATATAATAATTCAGAAGACACGCGATTTTTCCATCAGTTTACCGGCACATTAAGCCTTACCTGATTGATCAATCAGAGGGCGTGCATTAATTTAGTTATTAGGGAATTCGTTAGCAAACCACCATGGCGACGACGACGAGAGCGTCACCAAACAAAAGATTTAATGAGCAGAACAATGGTTCTGCACGTGCATTTTGAGTCTTGGTACATTTCTTTGCTGTCCACTACAAAACAACAAAGTGAAAGGACTAAACTTCACCTTTTTTTTGTATCGCGTTTTGCAACTGAATGCTGTCAGTGCATAGTTACCCCATGCAAAGTTTTAGACTAATTGGCGGGCTGAACAAATTTACAGAGTTGCGACATTCGAAGGTAAAATTTATATTCATTTTCCACAAGGCCTCGATCCCGCCGTCGCCGTCGTCATTCCTAAAACTCCCTATTTTATAAAAGACGGCGAAGTTTGTTCTTACACGAGGATACAGTAAAAATCGGCAGGTAAGAAAAATAAAGTCTTCAAAATATGTTTTTGTATTTTGGGGTAGCTGTAGGTAATTTAAGCTAGGCACACACTAAGGGACTAGTCGCACAGACTTGTCGCCTCCTTGTCGCAGGGACTTATCCCTTAGTGTATACACACTAGAAAATTGACCGATTTGTGGGACTATCGGTCCCTGCGACTAGTCCCAGAAATCAAACCAGCTCAATTCGTGGTCCTAGTCGCAGGGACCAAAAATAGAGGAATGAGGCCTTATGAAAAATTGAACTTATTATTATATATGTTGCTTGCGTGACTCAATGTTGTTTTGAAAGCGCTTTTTCTCTTTGATTTTTCTCCACTCATATCTTTTGCGGCTTTGAACCGCGTTGTTATCAGTTGTGTTTCTTTTCCCTTCTTCCATTATTTCTAACGGGTCAGCTAAGACAACAGGATAAGATTTACTTTTTTTATTCTTTGCCTGCGCTCTCATTTGTTCCAGAAATGTATCGACCTCTCTAATCTTGGCTTTCAACACTTCGGCTAGCTCGTTTTCATTCTTATCTCCGTTAGTATTTCTATTTCTAGCAGGCGTTTTGCGGGAAGACTGATTGGTTTCTTGGTAACCTTTGCGAGACTGAGCTTGTTCGAGCTTTCTGTACTTGGTCTTAAGTCTTTCTACGCGCCTATGGTGAAATTTAACTAGGGCCCCTAGAAGGGCCTGTTCGGCTTTCGTATGGCGTTTATGTCTTTCTTAAAGTCCTCGTCGGGCGTGATGTTCGCCCGCGCA
>CM042748.1:1911262-1913762 GCA_022496165.2 Catalaphyllia jardinei | reverse complement strand
CAATACACAGGGCCCAGACAGATAACCACGGGCTGCACCTCAAGGATAGAATTTCAAGATTTGTCTGGGTCTTTATCATATTGATCACCGCCATAACTGTTTGAATTTTGGTGTCAAGGGCCTTCAGTGATTATTGTACCTGTGAAGTTTATCGTTTGACTTGGTGCCAAACAACTGGTTGAATTTCTTGTTTTGGATATTGATTCAAAAGAGCAAAGACTTGACATAGTAAATAACTAGTGGCATGAAAGCCAATGTTGTTGTCTAGTGTAGCGCAAATAGAATGATCACGATCTAATTTTGTATAATTATACATGAGCAGCAAGTAAGGGTTTTCACAAATCTTAAAAGTAGGAGGGATTTAATTTAGCCTTTATTTTTGGAGCATATGGTTTTGTCATCTTTTTTTTTAAAGAATCATACAAAAAAAGACCAGTGCAATAGCCAACATCACAAAGTAGATGGTGTTCTGTGCCAGCACTAGGCTAATTTAGCAACCCTCATGTATATACTATTAGCTAGGATACCATCACATAAAACATGACTTTTGCTGGCATCGCGGCTGCTGTTTTGTAGTTAGCTCTTTACAAGTTAAGGATAATTAGTATAAATTTACCATAGTCTATTGTGAATCCGTGAATTTGATTGGCTAAATTACTGATGACTATCTCCTGATAGTCATCGTTACGCATCAGCGCACATCGCGCATCACGTTTGAACCTGATCTAACGTAATATAACAGTTCTTTTCTACGTGTTACTTGACTTTTTTTTCTTTTTATGCAATGAGACTACGGTATGTTTATACTAAAACAATTAGACTACTCGCCCTCGTTTTCTACGAGCCATAGTCAACTCGGCTGCGCCTCGTTGACTATCTGCTCGTAGAAAACTCGGGCTCGGAGTCTAATTGTTAAATAGAACGTGAGTGGGAGAATGGGAAATGCTTTTTCGAGTTCTCCCAAACTTTCACAAAGTGCTTCTACGACTCGATAGAAACAAGGAGAACATATTTCTTTTAGAAAACACCGCAACGAGAAAAAAGAAAACAATTTAACTTTGATCATGAAAATGTAAATTCTCTTTGCTCGCACCATATTACGTCAACAGCTCGTGCCAGTTCTTGTTTCCACCGAGTTATAGAAACACGATTTTTAACCAATCAGCGTGTGTATTTTCGTACGACTGTTTTCTAAAAGCTTGATATAGTACACATTTTAACTGTTACGAAGCAAAAACAAACTTTGCAATATTAACATTTTAATTAGTTTAAAAAGCCTGTATGAAATACAGAAACTAAAACAAATCTATGACTTAAACTATAGCTATCAAGGTTAAAACAATCCTGCAGTAGAGTTGTAGGGTGTTATGTAGTGTTGTACTGCAAATACTCCAACACTATACAAGTACATATATTCAGGTACTTTAATTAACACTGTCAGTTTAAAGCGGTAAGCTCATGCGACAAGGCCAAAGAGCCCTCTGGGTATTCATTAGAGTTTTATAAATTAGTGTAGCGACAATCTCCATGATTGTGTTTTTTTTATGTTGAGTATTGATTGTCCTCTCATTAGCTCATCTTCTGTAGCTTTCCTTTCACTGTTTGAGGATTTTAAGTTACAAAACTCCACTTTAGCCATAACCTCCTGGGGTATTGGGCTTGAAGTTGGGAAAATACATCTGAAATAAAGTAAGGCTGAACTGTTTCCACGTGTCTGAAGTAAACAAACATACTGTATACATGAAACTGTGATTGGAGTGTACCTTGTAAGTACCCAGTGCAAGCAACAGATCTCTCCCTCAGTCTTGTCACATCAGCTTGAGGCTTTGACCCAACAATGCTAATTAATATTGAAAATAGCTGTATATCTTGCCAATTACATAGAATAATGATGCAACTTTAAACAAGCTGGCCAATTTTACCTTTGAGAAAACGTTTCTTTGAGGTTTTCCGCAAACGTGACAGTCAATTGTACAACAGAAAAATAAGTAAGAAACAAGTTAAAATGTAACTACTGGTTTTAACTCCAGTGCTATATTTTTTATTGCATTAGCGGTTTAACAGTAAATGTAGAACTCCTAAAGGTCAGAGTCTGTTACAAACTCCTTGTGAAATATATATATTAAACTTAGTTTAAATAAATTTCCTTTCATAAACTTTTGAATGACCAATGTACATGTCGTTTAAATAAACCTCCCTTACACTATGGATGACAGAGACATCTGACTTGCTCTTCAATCTACGTTCATCAAAATAAACACGATACAGAATATCCTTTACACTCTCTTAAGTATTTTGATTCATTTTCAGTAAAGTATTCACAACCCTTACAAATTAAGAAATGAGACATGCAGCTTGACAGTTCTACCAGTGGAAATGGCAACAGAAAACAAATAACACAAGAGTTAATCCTAGAGTGCAACATTCTGGAATCTCCTTAATTCAAAAAGTACTGGTGCACAAAGTTTATCCAAGTGCAACATAATTAGTATGTAAAAAA
>CM042748.1:1883127-1911162 GCA_022496165.2 Catalaphyllia jardinei | reverse complement strand
GCATCTTGATTCCTCGTGTATGTTAAATTCTAGAATAACCCATCTTAATTACAACAGTACAGGTTGCATTTCATGGGGGCCTACTATAAAACAAATTTTAAAAATGATTCAATTCAGGATTTGAGGAGAATAATCACCAATGAAAATGGAAAATTTTCCATATTGGTTATCAGCACTGTTAAATTGTTCTAGCCTAAAAAAACTGGTTGAAACAAACACTAGTTAACAGAATTTCAAAGGTTCTTTTAGGATTCTTATCAGGCTTTGTGGGAGAAGTTTCCCAATCACCTTAACAGGTGTAGAATAACCACTAAGACATGGTGTACATTACTTCCTGCCTGGATTAAATGACCCTCTTGTGGCCCGTGGTGGCAGACCCATTGTCCTTACATTAGGTGGCTGTACAATGGCTCCAGGAAACCTGGGACCTGTTGGACGGAACTGAGACTGCAATGCAACTGCTTGAGCACCGAAGGGAACAGCTGGATGCACAGCCATGGGTCGGGCTGCGACAACTTGATGGCGAGGGTAAGGGGCAGTGATGTTGTGATGGGAGTGAGCTGAAGGAATGGGAACAGGTATTGGCATGGAAGGGGTGTGAGTAGCATACACCTGTTGCATAGTAGTGTACTGTGCACCTTGCCACTGTCCAGGAGAGGGGTGGGGATCAGGTGCAGATGGTCCAGAAGGCTTGCCACGTCTACTCATGGTACTGGCTACTCTTGGGGAGCGCCCACTCAGATTGGTTTGGTCAGCATCCCACAGCTTACAGAGCTCTTCACCAATTTTAGGTTCTAACTCCTGGAATCAAAAATATCTAACTCAGTCTTCTTAAAGGGACACATTCAGCTGGCGCACATGCGCATAAGATACCATTTCATAGATAATTTGCATATCACAGAGACACGATCCAAACTGTTTTTAACCAAATATGATAAAAACAACATTATAGGATGAGCAAAAGCCAACTCTAATACAGGTTTTTCAGTAAATGATTGAAAATCAATCAAAACAATGCAAAGATTGAAGTGGAATTCTGCATGTGATTTGATTTCAGGTTGGGGTGAACTCTTTTCAAAGTGAGAAAATTAGTGTCCAGGTCAGCATGGTCCCAAAGCTGACTGTCTCTCTTTAATTGCTTAACATAACATTGCTCTTGTAATAATTTCGATTCTAATAATTCAGAACTCTGCCTGTACTAGAGCATGCACAAGGTGATCATGCCATATTGAAATAGTGTGCTTCAGCATTTAGATTTTTGCGACACTAGAAAAGGGTAGGTGAACATAATACCATCTATTCTTGGGTTGCACCGTCACGCAATTAAAAAATAATTCGAAAACCATTCTGTGAATAAACTCAAGAAATAATAAGGTTATTGTTATAATAAGATGCGTTTTATTGAATAACTTAGCAGCACCTGCATTCTCCAGAGACCTGTTCCCGCCAGTTTGACCTATTCGTAGTCAGTTGCGATGTAGATTTCACTGAGTAAACGTCTCTTAGTTTTATCCTGGTCGTCCTTCATTTTATTACAGTTATAGGAGATAAATAATTAAGACCCTTCTCCAACGTTTAGGTCTGTACGTTTTACGGATCCTCAAATATTTGTTGAAATATTTTGCACAAATTTACAGAGCCCAGTATGGAGCCGCCATGTTGGTGTACCTCTAAGGAACACCAACACGGCGGCCGGAAAATAGTGTAAACATCTGGCACTTACTTTGGCTATTTAGTCCGCGGATTATCTGATCTGATCAAGCAAACATTTAAATATTAAGCACTTTTCCTCACACTTTAACTTCTAAAAAGGCTAAAAATCCCGAGCTAAGTACATATTTTTCGATAAGCACGTTCATAGCTTTATGTCACGCACCGCCATAACTCTGAAATTCAAAATGTGCCTGTGTTTAAACGAAGCATGTTCTTGAGGTAAAAAGTTGATCACAGATATAAATTTACCCCCTCTCATGACTGATGAGGATAATAACTTCGGTGCCCTTTAATTTTGGATTTTAGAAAATAATGACGTCATGTGCAACCCAAGAATACATCTCTTCCCCATACGTGGCACTGGCCACTTCTTTTGGCTTTAATTTGCACGTTATTTGTCACATTTCTTAGAGTGTTGCAGTTATGCTTGAAGAGCCCTTCACAATGCCATGGACACCCTGAACTGCCACTTGTAAAAATCTCAATTTTCTGAACTCGAGGGCCACTTCCAAGCCAAACAGTACGAAAAGATAATCTTTGCATACTGTATAATTATATAAAGCAATTTAATGCACCCACATGTACAATGTTGTGTATCAGCTCAAAATTTGGTTTGTCACTGTTCTTTTAACACTTTCCTTCACAAGCATTGGACATTTTAACTGCTTGTTGACCACTCTTTGACTGACCTGTCCATCACGACTGATTTGCACTTTCTTGTGGTCATTCCATGGGTTTACAAGATGATGAGCTTGCTGGAATGGAATACTGGCTCTATGGAACAAGGGAGGGAAGAATATATCTCATACATATGTGTTACTTTAAATTCTGGATACTTAGGTAGAGCAATGTGTTACTTTACATGTTCTTTGAGACCGTAACAGGGAAAATTTGTAAAGAATGGTAAAATCTGCATTCTTCAATGGCATAAACAATTTAATGGAGAGTTTTTTAAGGGATAGTGTTGGAATTATCTTTCCTATTGTTCATGCTATATTGCCAAATACCACCAAATATACAAAGAAACTGCATACAAATATCTACAGGACTTCTCAGCATAATCGATTTGAACATTACCCTTTCATATTGGATGTATAGAAAATTGCTTTTGTTTTGCCCCTTAAAGAAAGTTTAAAACTAAGAAGTAAATTGGCATACTTTTTTATCCACTCCACACTAAAAACACCACTCAGTGAACTTGAACCAAACTCAGGAGATTTGTCTTTGCCAATGGGAGACATCATCTGTGCATAACCTGTTGCAAAGGGACAGCAAATGATGAAAAGTTGTCAGTATCAACTTTTGTTGCAGAGCACAATCATGCAATACAAAAGTTTGTGAAACTATTACGGTACCTTGAAAGTGGCCACTTCCTTGCACTGAGAACACAAGAATGACATGCTTGGAATCCTGAAAACAATCAGGCACAATGCATGATTTAGATGCTAGTACCCTTTAAGTGGTTGTTTAGCCCGTGTGAATGGCACCAGGACACTCCTCATCCCACACCTGTAGCTTGTCTTCCACACAACACCCATTATTAGACCATCACTCAACTCTGAAGGAGCATTCCATTATAATCCACAGGACAGATCCCATTTTCCACTCCAAAAGACATCATTCTATAAAGACTAACTAGCAATAGAAACACTAGCCAACAACAGGTGAAAATCACAAAACAGGGCATCTACATACATCTGGCTATATACAGCTTTAACCAACTAGTATATAAGTGGCATGCATCTCTACCTTAAATGCTCTGTTAAGCTTCTTTTCATTGGCCAATGTTGTTGCCCAAATGCCCTTTAAAAAAAGCAACATGACAGTCTTAATTGGAAAGACTTAAAATCCAAGCAGATGTACTCCTTTAAAAGATAGAGATGTAGTTCACCAGATAAATATATGGTACTGTAGTTACCTTGGCCATCGAAATGTCTAAATTTCTTTGATTGTTACACTTCATGATAAAGTAACGAGCTGAAAATACAAGCAAAGGAAAAATGCCTGTGATTGATTTTTGGTTACATGTTGTCATTTTCATATATGGATCACAATGTGTTACTGACGGTACATCACATGGGATAAAATTACATTTATTTAGCGACATTAAATTCTGTTATTTCATCATTTAAAAAGCTTGCAGTCATACTCATTGACACTGAGTTGATCCAAAGAGAAAGTACATGTAGCACTTGGTGCAGTCAATCAATGAGAGAACTTAAAAATCAATGAGAGAAATTAACTGTACTGTGACAAATCAGTGAGCGTCTTCAGAATTGTAGGGTTTAGGGCGAGCATTCCTTTGCTTGCTCCATCTCCCCCGACTCCATTAATTTTTTGCTCTTGTCCCAAATTTTTGCATAATCAGACTTTGCTTGTTTGCCCACTTCTTTGGAATGCATGTTAATCAGGTTATTGCACCAATGACTTCGATGATTTTTTGTAGTCTCACAAGTTAAACAGCTAACTTAATAAATAAAAATACTAACCTTCACTTAATTTCTCTGATTGTAGAGCTGGTCTTAACAACCAACTGTCACCTGCCACTTTGTTTCCATTCTGTTTAATACGTACAAAGAAAAACAGTTTTCTAATACACTGTCAATAATTAATATCTCACAAGCAAAATGTGACCTCTGAAATCAAATGAGAAAAAGAGGAAAGCAAGAACCCCAATAGGGAAGTTTACTCACTTCATCAATATTCATAATTCAATCTTTTATTTTAGATAAAGAATAGTTAGAAAGAAACACAATGAAATAAAAGATAAAAGCTTAATGTCCTGACCAGGTGATGGATGACCTTACAAAAATAACTGTAAAATAAAGTCCTTGTTTATTAAACCATCAATGGTAATATCACTGAATTCTCACAAAAAAAATATGACAAATGTATGACATCTAGTAAAGAGAACTTACAGATTTCCTTTTTAATGTATGAGATACAGGACCAACTTTTCTGTCACCATATTGAGATTTGACCAGTAAAAACAAATCATTTGACTGTGCTTCTGAGGTTTCAGAGTCATTTTCAAAATTCCCTACTGTAATCTTTAAGGGAATTTTGGTGAGGCCTTTAAAACTAATGTAAAGTTTTATGTTTAGCCCTGTCAACAACAACAACAACAACAACAATAATAATAATAATAATACTAATAATAATAATAATAATAATAATAATTTATTAACTTATATAGCGCCCTTTAACATAAATGAAATGATCAAGGGCGATGAATTAGTTATTTACTAACTTACTTGAGGAGATGATGGTATTTCAGTTTTCACATGAGAACTTGACCCTGAATTATAAGTATAAACAAATCAAATGTTTAATAAGTACAACATTACTATAATCTATTTTTACTTAATATGTACTATGATAATTTTTGTGAGCAACATTTCACTTAGAGCTTGCAGGATTAACGCAAAATGTCGGGCAGATGCAATGCTTACAAACAAACTGGCATGCAAATTCATAGTTGCTTACCAGAGGAGTCCCTATGACGTTCCCTAGAGGTAGAGAACTGTTCTACTGGGCGGGGCCTACAAATGGAGGAGATAATGTAGTCAATGACATATCTTGGGAGTATTCCATTTAGAAACCATGGAATGTAAAGCCTCTAATTTCCTACTGGCTCAAGCTCTCAGCACCTCTCTTTCAAATTTTAAGCTGAGTCTAAAGGAACAATATCTTTCATTATATTGATGGTCACATAAAATATTGCTTTAAACATATAGCTAGAAGAATTATTATATATCCTCGCCATAGATTGCTTTACACATCTAGGCTAATGTTCTAATTACCGTTATTATTATTATCATCACTGTATGTTAATGCTATAAGTGTGTATGTGTTATGTGTGTCTCTGTGTATGTGAAAGCTTAGCTAGAGTGTATTTTTGTATAAAGTTCTGTCCTACCTCTGCAGTAAATATTTAATTTACACTGTTTAAACCAGCTCCCTGATGTTTTTAGCTTTTTACTCATTTCAGGAAGCTGGTAACCCCTTAAACTAATTAAATCATTTTTTCAATTTATTATTATAACTTCGAAATGGGTAATAAAGTGTGTGTTGCTAACTCTTGTTTCTGTAGGAGTATTGCTTGTCGCCAGCATTCAACAACATCCAACAATTTGCCTGTGCTTAATATTTAACTCCTGGGTGGAGAGAGAGGCACTGTGAGAGTAGATTGTCTTACCCTAGAACAGAACACAAGCACTTAACTGGGCCTTGGACCCAGACTGTTAGATCGTGAGTCCAGTACCCTTGCTATTAAGCCACTATACCTCTCATCTAATGAGAGTAACAGTAACAACTAAATAATTATCACGATTATGATCCCTTTTCCACATTTCAGGCAACAATTCACCCACTGATGACAATAACATTATTGTCAAGAACCAGACCCTGAAAGTAATCTAGATTGTTCAGTCCAACTCACTAAGGTTTCTAAAGACACCAAAGGAAAGGATTAGTGTCCCTATTTAAGACTGAAGTAAACATTAATACCGTAAAGACTCGCGGATAAGCCGCACTCGCAGATAAGCCGCACCCTGAGTTTAGCAACTCAAATTTTGGAAAAAAAGTTTTTCATGAAAAAAACTCAAAAGAAATCTAAAGTCGAGACCATGAAGTGTTCCGTCTTCATCCAAGGCAAATTCGCCAACAATGGATCGAAAAATACTCGAAAGTCTTACCCGTAATTTTAGCTCTTTAGTAGAATAAACATCATGTCCACCACTTATGACATACGATTGATATTATCCTGGTATTTGTTCACAGGTATTTCACCATTCAAGGCAGTTTTTCCATAGAATTTTGCGCGTAAATTTGTTTTCTTGCATACACTGTGCGAAGCTGTGTAACCAGGCATAATATCGGATTGTTGACAGAATGCAAATAAGGCATTTCATTGCGTAGCAACAGAATGCGCTTAGCTTTAATTGGTTCAGCTTTAGCCGCGTTGGGATTAGGGCGAGAATGATAAATGTAGGTTTGTTTACTCAGTAGCAAAACAGGTCAAAACAAGATGGAAACGTTTGAGTTTGTCTCTGCCGTTCGTGGCTATCATATCTACAAAGATATTTGGGAGCCATCTGTTGGTGAAAAACTCATTGCACATAGAGAGTTTGGTAATCAGTTCGACAAATTTGCTATCAAAGTGCTCAACGGCGAGCAAACAGTGGGCCATCTACCACGCGAATACTCGAGAATAGCGTGGTATTTTCTCGCTCGTGGAGGATCAATTACCCTTGAAGTAACAGGCCGTCGTCGACACTGTAAACAACTTTGTGGGGGAATGGAAATTCCATGCTGTGTAAGGTTCCCCTGTTCAAGAAAAGCGACCATAAACCGTTTAAAAGACTTGTTAACAAAGAAGGTTTAACGGCAAGAAATGTAAGCTTGAAATAAGCTTATACTCATCACAAACGGCTCTTTTAGGAGCCACCAAACTCGCAAAAGCAATGACCAATACTCTCTTGTTGTTGTAATGTAGCATTTATTCCAGTATTATTCCGTGTCCATTCACGGAAATTCACAGCACCTTTCCCAAATGGTCTCGTAGATAAGCCGCACCTACGATTTTGATCACAAATTTATGGAAAAAAGGTGCGGCTTATCCGCGAGTCTTTACGGGTATATGAACTCTCGTTACCATCTCTACTAACAATTTCATGTTATGAAAGTGTCAGTAATGAGAGGTTAAACAGTATTTTTATACAGCTAAATACATGGAAACTGCGAAGTTCCTTGAAAATAGCTGCAGTACATATACATATCAGACATAAGCAACAGACCGATCCATACCTTTCAATTCTAGATCGTGTGTCAGGTCCACTTTCAACTTCTGCAAGGATAATAATGTTCTCAGTTTAATTGTTTTCAAAGTTGAACTATTTAATACAAAAAGTGATGCATACCAAATGGCATGGTCTTGGAAGAAGCTGTTGAAAAATGGTTAGTGCTCGTCTCCAGATTAAGCAATTAGGGTTGAAACCCTGGCTGGAGGTACTGGAGATTAGTTCTAGCAACGTCTGGAATGAAACTTAAGCTTGGCTTTCAGATTGACTTTTTTCCTTTAAATATTAAAAAACTTAATTCAAACTACCAGATCTTGGGAATTGTGAGAGTGATGTTAAAACCAAATTTTCCCCAGGGAAATGATGGAGAATGTATTGAAACAGTGATAGGAGTTTTGATGCCTATGATAAGAAAGTCTCATTACCTGGTCGTGTTCTCCTTTGGCGCGGATACAACGAAGGGTTTATGACTTGTTCTTCAGCTGTTAAAACTGCTGATACTGCACGGACAACCATCTGTAAAAAAAAAATTCCACACTGTACATGTAGGTGCACAGACATTTAGTTAGGCTGAAGCAAGGAAATTTGCATGACCCAGGGACTTTCATGATGGCATTAGGTTATGAAACCTCTAATATCAATTTTCTATACACTGCTCTGAATCAAAGCATCTATCATTTAAGTAGGACATACATGTAAATCACACAGTACAATCAAAATTTAAATTCTTATAATCAATCCTAATAATTAGTGATAAAAATATAAAACAGTGTATCGATCAGGGGTGGGGCGGGGGAGGAGGTTGATCATACCATGCCTTAAAGTGAGTATAAGATGTCATTGAGCATTTTTAAACTGTGCCAGGAAAATCTTTTGCTTGATTGATCACAATTGCATGATAGATCTACAAATTAGGCCATTTTAAACTCATGGACACACCATCATGCAGAGCTTCAACATTTTTGCTGTGTTCTCAGATGAAAAATATTAATACCATCCAACTAGCTGGATTAGCTAATTGACTCAGAAAGGTGTGAGATGCAAACTGATTTCATTGTCCTTACCTCATCCACTTGGGACCATGGTCGGGAAGGAGATCGAATCCTTCTAATAAACAATGCCTGTAACTTGTGCCGCAGATATGAGACATGGTTTACAACCTGCAGTGGACCCAAAAAGTTGTCAAACATCAAGAATTGATAAGAGGCCAGATATAATATTTTATTAAAAAATTAAATCAACTTGGGTTCTGAATGAGAACTAAATGACTCCACCATAATTATGCACCCTATAGAATTGTTGTTTTCCCTTTAATTCACATATTCCTTGTCATAATATTTATAATAGCTATCCTTATAGTGCTATTTCTTTTTTTTTTTGCTTTTGCTATTGCTCTTGCTTAATCTCTTCTGTTTATAATTTTTTTCTTTAGTTTTGTTTGCTTATTCAATCAATCCACTGGAATATAAACAGCAAAATAAATGACTGACAGAGTGCACCCACAAAAGCAATCTGTAGATCCACTCAAATAAGGCTCATAAAACCACATCAATGTTATCTTTCCATTCAATAACAGAAAAAAATGCTTGTAAAAGCGACATCTATCTGTTTATTGGATCTTAAGAGAAAAGTAGGATGGAAGCAGTCTAAGTAGCCATGGAAGGGGGGGGGGGACAGGTACAATGTAACTAACTTCAATCGAGGGGAGATCATAAAAAAAGAGAAGCACAGAGATTTGTAAGCTGTAATTATTATAACCTCTTGGTTTCCTGAGAGTGCAATCCAGTCATCCACCTTGAAAACAACACCATTGTTTTCTTTTTTCTCTCTTGTCGCTTCCTCAGTGTCACTATCGCTACTTTCACTCTCTCGTCCCAGGCCTTCTCCAGGATATCTCTCACCGTCACGAGTTGCAGAGGGGTCCTGGGTAACATGTTCAGAGGAAAGACTGGGCCCAGTGAAGAGCGCCACTGTTACGGGAGACACAAGTGTACAGCACTTGACTGTCACTGTTGTGTAGAGCCTGTTGAAAGTGTCATCATGATTGTATTAACCCTTTACACCCTAAGAATGACTTATAGATTTTACTCCGTCTAATGCCAAACAGTTTTACTCATCAAAGGGAGACCCCTAAGGGCTTGAAGGGTTAATCTTTATTATTATTCAACTTTCATACTCTGTACGAATTTCAATGTTCTGATTGGTTGATTTGTACCACGTGACACTGGGTTGTAATGAAACAACCTCCTTGACATCATTATCGTGGTGTAATAGCCGTGGTGTAAATTCAACACACCACTAGTGTCATAATTTACACCATGGCTTCAGCTGACTCAAAGTTTGATGATTTTTGTTTGCAGTGTACCAGTATTCAATTTGAATAATAAAAATGTTAATGCACTCAGTGAGTGAAATATTGGGATTTACCTACACTTGTGCACTAACAATGAACTCGAAATTTTCAATACCACAAGTTGGCGGCCTCGTGAACTTGTGCAGGTAAATCCTAATAATTCACTGGCTGAGCACATTAACCTGTAAATATATGGTGCAATATTTATTGAAGAAAAAACGTCTAATTTGTGACCATCCTCGAATGAAACAGAAAAAAATTAATGTATGGAAATTAAAGTAAAATCTGAAGAGGATAAAGTATGTGATCGGTTTTCAAGTTTCTTTGTGCAGAAACTTCCATTTGGTGACCAGTTAACCAGTTGCTGAGTAACAATATCATTTAATTTAGTTATACAATCATAATCTCTTTCATGACGTTTCACAACATTAACAACACTGCCAGTCTACCAGAGAAACACACCTTGCCATTTCTTCATAAATCAGCCAATCAGATGGAAGTTTGGCAATAGCTTTGGCAAGAGCACCAGTCATGGAATCCCCTTGTGTCGGGGACTGGCACAAGATGGAAGAGTTGTGAAATCGAACCTTAGTCTCTTTCCTGTAAAAGGAGTAAAACAAAATTTAAACCTCAAAACTATAAACCCCTGATTTTAAGGTAGAACAAGGAAGGTAAACTTTAAAATCATCCTGTTACATGTAACTACATGTACTACAACTATGCTCACCATTAGTGGTAAATAATAAATAAGATGGTAGATTTTATTTTCAGTTACAAGAAAAAAAAATGTTTGACTCATAATATTTTTGTCTCAGAGCAAAGACTAGTGGACATTGAACACACAATTTATTTCAAATTACAATCATCATTTTAGGAAAGAGGAGCCCCTTAAAAGTATACATTTTCAAAGCAAACACGCCAATTCATATTCTCCAAAATACAAGACAGTCTCTCTCCCTCTCAAGACATCTTGAGAAGTACATCAGTTTTACCATTCCCAAATTATACAGCTGCTGTATGGCTTATGCACTCATTGGGTACCTTTATTTTCAAAGTGAAACTGTTCTGTTTTCATTCTGTGGTGTGAAATGCTTAAGTGTGACTTTTCAACATTGCTGTTCTAGATCTCCAAGACATCTTTGACAGAGGTTCATTGCCCATAACAGAGAACAAAACCCTATTACGGAATGCATATCAAAGTCATTACTGATCTCCTTAATTAGATGGGAAATGTCTCATCATGACTCTTACTGTGTTGTGAGTTTTTTGGTGCTTCTATCCACACGAGCCACTTGAGGATATGTTCCAGCACAAAGAGCTGCCTGTCATTGACAAAAGATTTAATCACTTAAGAGTATTTATAAAGGTTATTATAATTTATTGCTGCAATTCAAGTTTCAATGCATTGGGTAGACCTCAAATACCCTGTAGACACCATCACAAACAGGTCTGAAAGAGTTTCTGTGAATCAACATACCCGTATTAAGAAGCACCTTCACAGCGGTCAAACGACTGGGCACTCGCGTGAACACGCGCGTGATTTAAGCACTTCCGGTCACTTTCCCTCTTTATCCCACAAAATTTCCACGGTCAACCTCCGCCACTCGAGCCATCTTGGCACTAAGTTCAATCACTCTGCACCTACGAACGTTCTTTTCCCGAGTTTTACTGCTTGGCAACAGCCTTTCTCATCCGAAAATCTGCCCCCAGAGAGACCAACGACAACTATCACGATAAAAACACACGTCTTCATGTTTCGCTACGAACTCGTAAATTCGACAAGAAAATTCACTATTGTTACAGAGATATTTTCTTTGTTGAAAAAGATATATAAAAGAGACACCCCTTTTAGAGCTGTGTTTAAGGTAAAAACCTTAGCTGTTTTGTTTTCGGCTTATCCTTGCGAAATAAAGCACATACAGCAAAATTTAAATCTGCCGCCATTTTAGCGCTTGCTTGTTTCTATGGAAATGGTGCAATCCATTCCCACGCGGGCGCGTGCGCGGCTTAAGCATTCGCACTCGTTTGACCGCTGTGGGAAAAGCACCTTCATTATATGCAGATATTTACCAACTTCATGTTGATAGTACCCTATTAAGAATTTTACTTGCCTCCACTTGGCTCAGTGCAATCATAATTTCTTTATAAGCTAATCACTTGCTATTAGCCTGCTTGGCATGAAAAAACGTACTCTCTCACATTGTTCCTTTATGATCAGTAAGTATTAATGGCTACCAACAATTTGTTCCAGTTCAATTTATAAAAGGATGGTTAGTGTGCAACCAGCTAATATTCAATCCAGTGGGAAACAGTACTCTACAATAATTTATATCAATTAATTCTCTTTATTTTCATTTTACACAGAAAATCGTCTGCTGTATGTAGTTGCTGACACAAATAATAGCTGACAGAAAACTTAAACTGGATAATGAGGAAAAAAGAAGTGAAATAATTTGAACAAATCACCAGAAATGAACTTTTGGTAAGCTATACCTTGACAACAGCCCAGTTACTTGAGTTTAAATTCAAGTCCCTGATGTCCCCTGCACCACGGGGCCGAATAAAACCTGCAACTTTTAACTGACCCAGAATCTGCAACCTAAGGTATAAAGAAGAAAAAATGACACTGAACAGTAACAAAATCATAATGTTAACTACACATTTAAAGGGATGTGCAAAACAATATAAAAAGTAAATTTTAGGCTTAAATGTTACAGTCATGTCAGGTGTAGGGAAGGAATCTAATACTGGCGAATACTGGTTCAAATATATAAAATCCCCAAGCTGATGAAGAAGAGGACATGGGGGAAATCAAAATAAAAAAACACATCCCCTTACTCCCAGCCTGTAAAAGCTGTTTAAGTTCTCAATAATGAATGGGGCCCTTGAAATTGCCACCCATGTCTCAAAGGAACTTTTCTAGAACCTGTCATGCATTATGAAACACACATATGTATGAGGTGTTAAAAGGTGCAGGGTAAATGTAGCTGACATCCCATTGTTTTTAAACCCTATCAGCAGCATGCAATATAGCTGAAATTCAGGATTGAATGACAATAAGAATTTCCAGTAATGTAAAAGCAAATAAAGAGCCCAGTCTAGATCTGTATAACAATACCTAGATAGCTTTTTACCTCATCCCTGCCATCATTTCTAATGTGGCTTGAGACAAATAATTCCTGCGACAGAAGTTTTTGTCAAACCCTTCAGATCTTGCTCGCTGCCAGCCCTGTAAACAAGACAGGATCATTTGTCAAGCCAGATTGGCCATGTCAGAGGGATCTCGAGAAAGACTAGCTTGTGGGGATGCAAATGACTCAGCATGGACCTTGCTAGACAGCTTTTTCTCTTGCAGATGAAGCTCAAGATGCAATCTTGCTTGAAGGGTATTCAAAAATTTTGTGTGTTGATGACTGAGTTTGTGATATAACTTGAGTGGTAATCATCTGTTGATTACATGATTGTTCCATTTTTGTAGAGAAGTGGACCCATGTAAATCCAGAGATTGGTCAATAATTAATTTAAGGCATTATTACTGTTGTGCAAAATACTAAATGACTGTATGAATACTAGGGGTGATTTATTTTCCATGCATAGACCTGTGGTAACACAGACTCACCCTAAAAACTTGGACAAATATCAAGTGATCACTAAATGGATCTGAAGTGAATCTTTTCCTGGCTGCAGCTGCTGCTCGTTTCTCTGACGGGTACATGGGCAGGATGACTGTAAAAGTATACAAGGTACAGTTAAAACAAGTCCAGCGTTCAACCCAATTGTCAGTATCAATTGATGCATCCTTGCTTTTGGTATCTCCATGAACAAGTGTTCAAAACGTTCACAACAAAAACCTGATCGCTGCATTGCAAAATGAACTGCAAAGACAGTGGCAGTCGACATCACGTTTTATTTTGGTATCTAAAGGAAAAAATGACTTGTCGCAGGTACTGTGTACTTGTCTTGGTAATTTAGACCTTTGAGTTACAGTTAGCCTGTGTACAGCCACCCCTTCCCAAAAAAATCGGGGAGGGATCCCCGATTTTTTTTTTTTGAGGGGAGGGGCGGCTGTACACAGGCTAAGTTACAGTTATTGTTGTAGATATCCATTATTCTGATTTGATGTGTTTTAGTCCCAAGATGTCTAGTCTCATGCATTGTGAGCTGCCTTGGTGAAGTAGTTATCAGTGCACGACCAGAGTCAATGTGGAGTCAATTTTAAAGCAGTTGATTAAATTCACAACAGAATAGTCAATGGAGTTCCAGCAGGTAATAGATCTTATTGAAAGAACTGGCATATCAATTTAGGTTTTACTCACAAGGATCTCTATATGCCAGAGCACAAGCTATGGTTACCACAGGATCCACACATTTGAGAACAACGGCGTACAAAATCATCTTTCCCAACTGTGGACTTAGTGGAAGGTCTGCAAGATGACGACCTGTGAGGGAGTTCCAACACACATTTATCTCTAGGCACGCATTGCAGATCAATGATCTTAGATGATACTGCTTTGTACAAATTGTGGATCTATGATATTTTAATAAACAAAACTGGACATTCTTAAAAAAGAAAGAATGGCACACTGTACCAGGAAGATACTTGCAGTCATGCTAGTGCCAGCAAACCATAGGGTATTCAAATACAAAATGGAAAAAGGGAAGACCAAATAGAAAATCTGCCATCAGAAATCAAAGTTTTATCAGACAGTTTTATGCCTTTTGTGGTTGGATATTTGAACTTGTGTACCACGCATACCTACAAGTTACCTCGCTGGAGTTCCAAGCAAATTTACATTGTTTGACTCAAAATTCATCAAATGAAGTATTTTCTCTACACGAATCTTATTGGGGGACATGGATCTTTCACTGATACAAGCATTGTCATTGCAGATATACCTTTAATGACCACTATAACTGACAAGACATAAACAAACTATTGATTATCTCACACTTGTTGCTGCCCAATGCTACTTCATCAATTTAAATAGACTATAAATACTAACTACCTGTATGACTCTTTTATGGTGTTCAATGCTACCATTAGTTTTGAGACAGTATATTTACCAAGATCAGTCAGATCCTCCCATCGATCTAAAGCATCTATTGTCTTAAACAATAAGCAAATGAAAAAGAAAACATCAGCCTAATGTACTTGCACTGAATTGCTAGAAGTATTGATTACATGAGATCATAATTACAGTGTTGTTTTTGCTACCAAAGTGACCCATAGCAAGAAAATTTTTCGCAAATTGACTAATAGTGTTTTTGTGTTAAAACAATTGATTTCTTCTTTAATCAAAACTATAACAAAATTCTCGAATGTCATTGGCTATCAGCAACCTGATTTGAGCATTAATTGGACAGTTGCACACGTCATGCTTGTAATTGGACAGTACGCGCTATTTTGCATTTGAAGTAGGCAGCTGGTTTGAGTAGAGTAACCGACTGTATCAACCAGTTTTAAATGCATTTCTCTTTTATTACTTTAATTTTTGGGTGAAAAGAGCCGACTTTTATGGACCAAGTAGGCAACGAGTTTTGCCGGCCGTCGGTGCTTAATGAAAGCCCTGCGGTTGCGGTGAACTTTATTGAGTAAACTGCTGGGTTTTTTAGCATAAATAATGACGTTTAAAATTGTTCAGCGCTCAATCAATGCTTTGTTTGTTTCTCGAATTTTGTCATAGTTTTGATTAATTGGTAACAGGACATCGTGTCGTCAAATTCAGTCTGTAATCATACTTGTGATTAACAAATCGGACTCCCGCTTCGCGGTCGTCCGATTTTGTTAATCACTGGTATGATTACAGAATTGGACTCCACTCAGTCCTATTACCATTATTAATATTGCTTCATTTGTAGTGTGCTATTTAAGATTGAAAATTGCTAACATCAATCTGAGGCTTTTTCTTTTGTTTAACCTGCACAAGTTGACTTGGTTGAGGTAGTTATGCACTTAACACTTGAAACAGATTCCACGTTACTATCAAAATTTAATGTAATAATCACAAAATCCCACAATAGAGCTCTGTAAATCTGCCTAGTGGGCTTTAAAGCCAAAGGTATACATGTGGTAACTACTTCTAGTGATTTCCATATAATTATCAAGAATAAATTACCAGTTGGGTAAAGAATCTGAACAGGTTAAATGCTCATAACCGAAGGTTTATCTTATACATTTTATGTTGGAAAACTTTGGTGAGATATCAGAAGGGTGTGTCGAACCAGCATAATCATCATGGTCTTGGCATAATTCTGGCATGTGATTATTGCAGTACTTAGCGTGAGCCAGGGACTGAGACCATTTTAAAGAGGCAGGGCTTAATAATCAGGCCTATACAAGCGAGCATTAGGGCTCACTGTTGTGCTACTCATCCATGTCATCTGGAACCCTAAAAAATCAATCCAAGAAAATAAGTTGTAGGGTGTAGCCCTGTCAGCCCTTTACCCTCTGCAGTCCCTGTGAATGGGTGGAGAATATTATTTTGAAAACTTGACCATATCTTTTATAATGAATGTGCATGTGACACACTCTAAGGTCATCACAATTTAATGCAAACAAAACCTTGATTGTCTGAACAAACCTTTAGCAGGGCAACAGCATTGCGAAGCACCAAAAATGGTGGTGGTTCTGCAGCTTTTGACAGGAAATCGGCTATAGAGGTGTTAGGTGGCGCCAGGAGTTTTGCATGAAGACAGAGTTCCTGTATAAGAACAAAAAACAATTATAATGCTACTTTCTCAGTAGTGCTACAAACCATTGTTCTCCTTGTAGTCCACAGCCTTTTGTAAAGCAGATTTGATATTAAACAAATTTAGGCCCCTAACATATGGTATAGTTACTAATGCTCTTTTGCAAGTGTCTGTAAGGAATTCAATGAAGGAAAAAAAGAACATCATTCAATCATTACTGAACCTTTCATACCTAACAGGGCTACCAGTGTAATATGAAATATAATATTATGCATTTGAGACAGAGATCAAGTAACTTGTGATATACAACTGCATAATTTGTTAGCTCAACTAGTCTCAAAACAGCTGCATTTTATGCTACCATCAACTACTTGTACATGTATGAGCAAATCAAATGTGTCAGAAAACAACGGAAATAAATTTGATGGTGTTTAAAGGGCAATGGATTGTGATTAGTTGTAAGAGCTTAATCCATGTGAGCATTTTCTGCTTTCTTATTGGCATCCACAATTATGACCATTGCAGTGTAAAACACAAACACCATTGCATTTGATAATCAGAGGGAAACAGTATACATGTAGTTCCAGGTTTCAAAAGCTGCAAGTTTCTGTTTGAAGAGGAGCAGGCATTTAAATTTATTACATATTTATTTATTTATTTACCACATTAAAATATTATCAATATCAAGATTATTCTTCAGCAATTTTACCTGCAATGGTGTTCTCAGTAACTCTGGAATTTGATATTCCAACAAACTATCATAGCGAACACGGCTAAATAAATGGAAACAAATGCCAGGGGAGCATCTTCCAGCCCTTAGAAAATAAACAATTATACACTGTAAAAGAAATTGTGAAAGCATATTTTTTTATTAGTTGACTGACAGCTAGCATGAGTTACAAGTTACATCATGTTACAGTAGAACTCCACTGTTTGAGGACACTCTTCAAAATGCAAAATCCATTAAATTAAAAACCTGTAGTATTGTGCAGAAGTGAATGAATGTAAGCACATGCATGCATGCAGTACACACATGAAAACAAAATTAATGTTTAATTGTTTTATATGCATAGCCTCCCTTAATTAATTTTGAATACTCAATAGACTTTTACCTTTACATGCACTGTACTGTAACTAGATGCAGCAGACATGTTTTGTCCAAAAAGCAAATTATGATTCACATGTACATGTATATATTCATTACAAGAATGGAAATAAGAATAACAGACCAATCTCGCTACTACCTGTGTTGTCAAAGGTCTGTGAGAGAGTCGCTTTTAATCAGTTTGTCACCTATCTGACAACAAAGAAGAGGCTAACGACGAAACAAAGCGGAAGCAAAAGATGGCACTCTACTGAAACATCATTACTTCACACGACTGGCGCTTTTCTTAAAGGAATAGATAATAAGAAATTAACTGCCTCCGTTCTCTTAGATATGAGCAAAGCGTTCGATAGTGTTGACCACCAAATACTGTTAAGAAAACTACAAGACGTTGGCGCCTCAACCAGCGTGCTACAATGGTTTAACAGCTATCTCACAAATAGATATCAAGTTGTGCGAATTCACTCCACTGTTTCCGATCCAATACCAATTGAATATGGAGTACCTCAGGGTAGCATCCTGAGTCCCTTATTATTTAGTATATACGTTAATGATCTACCAGAAGCTCCACGGAATTGCTCTACTGAATGTTATGTAGACAATACAAAATTGTTTGTTTCTTTTCATTCACAAGACACCCAACGGATTGTTGAGGAGATGAACGAAGACCTCCTCGGGGTGCGCAACTGGTTCTTCAGAAATCGGCTATTACTAAATCTAGACAAGATGAAATTAATCGTTTTTTGGAGCCGACAGATGACTTCGAAGCTCCATGAGTTTCGTTTGTCTTTGTTGGGAAAGGACATCTCCCCTGTACAATCAGCCAAAGATCTCGGCGTGATTTTAGATTCGAACTTGACATTTGACGACCATATTAAGACCACAGTATCGGAATGTATCGCACGCCTTACGCAAATCAGCCGTGTCAAACACTGTCTTGACAGAAAGTCGTTGTTAACCGTGATAAATGCCTTAGTTTTTAGTAAGCTGTACTACTGCTCGAATGTCTGGGCAAATACCACAGAGAAAAATACCGGTATACTGAAATTGCAAGCTGTGCAGAATTTCGCATGTCGAATTGTCAGTGGCGCGAGAAAGTACGATCATGTAACTCCCCACTTGAAAAGTTTGTCTTGGTTACCCGTTAAGGACCAAGTATACTACCGCCAAGCTATCATGGCTTTTAAATGCATTTCCGGACACGCCCCCAAATATCTGACGTCACAATTCATTACCCGTGAGCAAGTTACCAAGCGTACAACTAGGAGTAGCCAAAAGCTCAACATACCTCTTTTTAAAACAGCCTCAGGACAAAGAACATTTTATTATAGAACTATTGGACTTTGGAACAATTTAGACCCCTTTTTTTATCAAGCCGTTCGGTTCAAGTTTTTAAACGTATCTTAAAGAACAAGCTCTTAGACAATTTTGTAAATACTTCTTAAACTTCATTTATTTTTAGTATTTTTATTGATCA
Source organism: Catalaphyllia jardinei (assembly GCA_022496165.2). Lineage (NCBI taxonomy): Eukaryota > Metazoa > Cnidaria > Anthozoa > Scleractinia > Caryophylliidae > Catalaphyllia > Catalaphyllia jardinei. The sequence goes on along the minus strand of CM042748.1, from coordinate 1,892,023 downwards.
CAATTTTAGCCAGTGTTGTAAGTGTTTTCTTAAATTTAATTAATTTTAATTGTAATTTAAATAATTGTTCCTGAAAAGCCCCATTGGGGAGGCAACAATAAAGTATGTATGTATGTATGTAAAACTATGTATATACAATGAAATATGAAATCTGGAAATGCAAAGTAGATCACCTTCCTTTCCTCTGAATTGCACTTGTTTTGGACACCCACACAGGCTGGAGTGTTGACACTGATGTCAAGGCATCAAATGATTTCTTAAGAAACAAAGCCCTCAGTCAGTTATTCATATGATTTCCAACAAATTAATTACAATACACCAGTAAGACTGACAAAACATTGAGGACAAGCAAAGGAGTGTGGCCCGGGAATTAGCAAAGGACTGGAGTCTACAAGCATGGGGCATGGTACCTTTTTCACCCTCTTAAGAAGAATTGTACTAAACTGATAAAGATTTTGTTTACTTTTAGATTTCAAAATTAATTGTATATTATGCCACAGTGTAGGGATGTGTAGTGGCTTTTTTGATGGCCTTCAGATTGGGAGGACCTGGAAGAGTGAGGGCAGGGTTACTGGTTGGCTGCTAAGAACAAAAACACACACTCTTACACCATGGTGCATGGGTGACTTGAAGCAACCTGACAGAATGCCAAGCGTTGAAAGGCAGCCTGTGAAACCAACAGGTCAACTTTGGAAGGATGATGTAGTGAGACACACATGCAGCTATGGTGGGAAAAACACTTTTTGAGATCTTTGAAAAAGTTGGGTGGGGTAACACTTAATAGCCCTGTCTAGCATATAAAATTGTAAACTTGCAGCGCATAACTTTAAGTTTCTACCTCTTTCACTTTTCCACTGTCAATCACAAACACAACATCATCTATTGTTACACTTGTCTCTGCTATGTTGGTAGAGAGAATCTGTGTAAAAGAAAGGATTTGTAAGCATTCACTTAATATCAAAAAAGTTAAAAAGTGATGATACTGCAGTGAAATATCTCAAATTAAGCAACATGTAAGAACTAGTCAAAAGATTTCAAGGGTTTAAAAAAGTTTATTTAGGGTTATGGGTTATCTTAAGAGGATCTTTGTACATTGGGAAAAACATTTGGCCTCTACCTAGAAGGCGTTGGGGTAGAATGAAAATGGGAAAAAGCAACTATTTTTACCCTAATGTTGAACGTAAAGTTACCAGCATCAAAAAAAGTTACAAGTTAATGAAGACGAATCAGATATAGTTTAGGGTAACTAAAACTTACAATCTTTCTTATAGTATGATGTAGCTTTCTGAAAACCTTGGAGAAGAAAAGGAAAATAGATAAAAATATCATATCAGCCTTGCAAGTAGAAATGAAAAGACCAAAATAATAAAAGAGTTGCCGATCTATATATTAACAATATTAATTTTACCTTTCTCTGTTCTGATGGCTGCATAGAAGAATGAAGAGTGAAGATCTGATACCTAAGAAATAGCCAACTTAGTATTGTCTTGTTTTATCTTCTGGAATGTTCTAGGAGTCTTATCTACAGGTCAAACAAAACGTCACTTTTTTTCAATGGTCAAGGGAATTGTCCAGGAGTGGAGAGAATCAATGTAAGCATGAACCAACCAAGTTGAATACTGACTAAAAGGGAAAACAAGGAGCACATTGTGAGGGCCAAAAAGGGATCCTGCCAGAAGTCTGGCAGGAATAATTCTGGTTAATGGTTATGGTAGTTGTAGGAAAGAATGAGGCTCAATTCCAAAGGAATCGGGTTTGGAATAAACATGCAGTTACAATGGGTTAATTACAACCAATGTATATCTTGTATACTTAATATATCACACTTGTAGTAGAATTGACCCAGGATGGTTTAAAGAGATTTTGTGTAGGTTACAAAATACAATAAATCAATATACACTTGCCAAACTAACCTCATGAGAACTAACAAAAGAACCATCTCTTCATACATTATATAACATTATAGACTATACTTTACTGTCCAATGATTTTGCTAGAGTTAGGATGTGATCCATAAGATCTGAAACACCCAACCCAATAGGCCATTTTGAGTTGCTTTACCCTCTGTTTCACACCTTTCATAAGGAAATGAGGTTCTATTGAATGTTTATATTGTCTTGGAAATCAACCTCAGTTCCTTACGAGAGATTGTGCACCAAAGCTTGTTTGGAAACAGAGAGTAAATAAAGCAACTCAGAAATGGCTTAATTATTGGTATTAATAATTATTTAAATGACTAAAAACCTCTAAGAACCGTCAAAGATTGTCCATCACGCCTAGCACATTTTGTATTGAATGATATAATGACGATTATATCTGAATACAATTCAATGGAGCCATTATATACCTTCTTGAATTCCCAAACTCTCTGTCAGCTGTCAGATGATCACGAAGAGTAATAATTTCATCATAGCCAGGAAGGAATACCAAAACAGCACCTGTGGATCAGATTGATTTCTTACGCATAGTTTATATGCATGCATGGTGAGATTGTTTGGGTGACTGGGAGAGATTATTAACTGTTGTTGGTGACCAATGTTTCAACAACCTGTGCAGAAGTCCTCATGAGAGTCAAGAGAAAAGTGTTTGTCACTTAGCCGTTGATGCAGTTATAAATAAGTGTGGTCTGTTAAAACTGATGGGTCAGTTTAGCTGTAATGGCATTGGCTCTAAGATAAAATGTTAAGTTTGTCAACAGCCATTAATTTTGTTGGTTCCGGTAAGTTTTGACCCATCTGCTTTTAGTCAAATCAAGTGTTTGAGGTCTGTCTGTCAGGTTTGTTTATGCCATGAGTAAATTGCTTGTAAGGTGCAGATAGTAAGAGCTGTTCAAAAGTCTAACCTTCTTGCTGAGTATTGCAAATGTACGTCAGCAAACTGATGATCAGATCACGATCAACCTGTGAAGTACATGTACATCAAGATTGAGAGGATTCCTTATCAGTGATAGAACAACAAATGCGATTACATATAGTTTACTGGTCTTAGCTCCCACAGGTCTCCTGTAGCTTAGTGGTAGACCAACTATACTAGCAATAACAGTCATAGTTTTTAATTCATATCTGGAAAACTCTTTTTTTTCCTGGGATGTCTTTATCACTGACAAAAACATAATTCTCTTAAAAGCACACTTACATGTAAATGCGGACCAAAGATACATGTAACCTACCCTATCATCATCAAACGTCTTGTGATAAATGGAAAGCAACTCTTTGCTTTCTTCACTTAATTCGTTAGACTCCATGTCTAAAGCTGTTTCATCAACATATGGCACTTTTGGTGATGACCTGAAGTTTGTTGATATGGCAGATGGAGCAATCAATATTAACAAAGAATTATTTTGAAGATGATTGATCATATCAGAAAGAACTACAGTACTTTACAACTGTATTTGAAAGCTGGTGATATGAAAACTGAATAAATGAGCAGTCCAGACAACAAAACCTGAGACATGAGATTTTCATCTAAAATGGTGTTAAATACTGCCATTTTGTTAGCAACTCTCTTTGATGTTGGAGAAAGAATTTAAATATCCAATAAACCAAGCTCGACCCAGGTTGCATTGTTTTGGTTAATCAGCAGAGAGAAATCTCGAGCAAAATGTCACAGCCTGGATACTCTTAAGCAAATCAAGATACATGAAGATCCATAGAGGTGATTGTATCTATCCAAGATCTCATTTTGAAGCAGATTAATTAAGATCATTATTGGATCCCTTATACTGAGATAACTTATCAATAGCATCCTCATGAGGATTTTCAATGACCTCTGAAGACCCTTCATAGATTTTCCCCTGTGGCAGCCCAGATGGCCAAAAGTCTAATTCTGGACCTCAGTAACAATAAATATATTAATAAATGCTAGCTGTACTTACAAAGTTGACTCAAGAAGTTCAACAACCTCAGAGTGTTCCCATTTTTTAGCCCAGTCAATTGCAGTCCTAAGGAAAGATTACAAGGTGGCAAAAGCAAACAGGATGAGTGGGTAAGATGGGGCATAAAATAACAAAGATTTTCTGTAGTTGGGCCTGGTGTATTATAAATGATAAGTATTGGTGCGTGCATTTTATTTGGTACAGTGTCTGGAGCTCCTGGTTCCCACCAATGTGACGAGACCAGTCATCATAAGCTGGTCAGGTTTGTTGTTGGTTCTCTCATCCTCATCAACATGAAGACAATATTGAATTGTTGCAGAAAGAACAAATTACACTCAATTTTTGGAGTTCTATTCTTCCAGGAGCCAACAATAATACAGCTACCAGTGTATCGCATGTTGTAGAGCCAATCACAACACCCTTTTCAGTGCACTTGAAAAGCCATTTCTGACAAAACAAGACCATTTATCTTAGGCTTCCTCTTATAAAAAATTGATTTTTTTTAAGTCATGCTCATAATAGTGCCTCTTTAAAGCGGTTTTAATACCAGCCATTCTTAGGTTCCTTGATGTGTGGATTTGCTCCTAGATTTAACAACTGCTCCACAACACCACAACAGCCTCGACCTGATGCTACCATCAAAGCAGTGGCTTGGGTCTCTGAGTGTTGATAATCCACTATGGAAAGAAACAAACATAATAGGCCATTTTACAGTTGTGTGCTTAGTTACCTGGCCATGAATGTAAGCAAGGCTGGAGTTGACCTTGCTTTGATACAGACCTCTCTGCTTTTCTCATGTAAATACAATCTAGCTAGCATAAGAACAACTTGATTTGTATAATAAAAGCAGTGAGGTCTGTATCAAAACAAGGTCAACTCTAGCCTTGCTGCCATTCAGAGGCCAGGTCACTAAGCTGCTAACTGTAAAATGGTCTATTATACTTCACCTGTAAATACAACCTCATATAAAATGCGCAACCTGCTAAAAGTACTTTTAATATTAAGTTTATAAGAGTGTCCTGAACTGTAGAAGTACAAATGAAATGAAGATGGGACCACTGCATTTGTAATCACAATTTAAGCTACTGCATGTTGAGCCCAAAAAAGATTTTCAGGCATGCAACCAGCTGGATTGAAATCCATGGCGTCAGTATTAATAAGTGCAGCAGAACAGTGCCAAACTGGGTCACCAAGTCCCATGCATTGGGAGCCGGCCTATTTATTGACAATGGTTCACTCACATTGTACAGGTCTTCATAACTTGGTTAGTATTGGTCAGTGTTAATGGACTTGAATTTCGTAAAGTGTGATCTAAACCCTGACAGTTACATCTTCATTTGAAATCAAATACGGTTACCCCAGATTTGACTCACTTGAAGTCTCCTCTAATCTGAACAAAATCATTTTTCCCTTGGATAACTTTTCAGACATTTACCATCAACTATTATGAGCCACCCTCTCTTTAAGAAATAAAGTGTATTATTATTAGCCCATGTGATCTCAACCATGGGATTCAGCTGAATGATGAAAAACTGACAGTGAACAGTTATGTGATGTATATATGAAATAATTCATATTTGATTTCAACGGGATTCGAACTCATGGGTTCGAATCCCGTTGAAGCCCTGATTTTTTTCAGGCTTCTTCTTTCCAGTTGCTTAAATTGGACAATTTACTGCGAGGATCATACTTCACTTGCATCTATAACCGCAGTTCAAATATGAATTATTTCATATATACATCACATAACTTCACTGCACGGGAAAATATGAACTCAATAATTTGACCTTGCTCCCAATGTGTGGCTTCATAACTCAGTTGGTAGAGCATCGCACCGGTATCGCGTGGGTCATGGGTTCGAATCCTGTTGAAGCCCTGATTTTTTTTCAGGCTTCTTCTTTCCAGTTGCTTAAATTGAACAATTTACTTCGAGGATCATACTTCACTAGTTGCATCTATAACCGCAGTTCAAATATGAATTATTTCATATATACATCACATAACTTCACTGCACGGGAAAATATGAACTCAATAATTTGACCTTGCTCCCAAAGTGTGGCTTCATAACTCAGTTGGTAGAGCATCGCACCGGTATCGCGGAGGTCATGGGTTCGAATCCCGTTGAAGCCCTGACTTTTTTCAGGCTTCTTCTTTCCAGTTGCTTAAATTGGACAATTAACTGCGAGGATCATACTTCACTTGCAGTGAACAGTTATATTGAATACAACATTTTATTGAAAATAGAAACTAATATCAACTCACCACTAATATTTTCATGCATAATCAAGTAAAGAATCTGAACAAATGACTCCTCATCACCCTAGCAAGAAACACAACAGGACACTGTTGAATAAAATGTATGTATTTTGTGGAAAGAAGGTTAGTGTGTAATGCACAGATTAAGAGTCCTTTCTGAGAATTAATAATAGAAAAGATTTATAGATACCTTACATTTACATGGGTTTCAACTCACATTAAGCCATGCTTCAGAAATGCTGCTATCCATTTCTTGCTTTAAGTATTGATCCTCGCTGTCACTTTCCTGGAAGATGGCAAAATTAGATGTGAATGTGATGTATATATATGAAATAATTCATATTTGAACTGTGGTTATAGATGCAAGTGAAGTACGATCCTCGCAGTACTGCGAGGATCATACTTCACTTGCATTAGATGTGAACGTTCAACTTCCTATAGACACCGAACCAACAAAACAATCTGGCTTGCACTATACAACCGCATGTTATAAACTGCTGTGCAGCTTCCTCAAGTATGCATCTGTTTGAAATACACTCATGGTTTTACAAATGTTGGTGCAAAACTAAGTTTTGAAGTCTTCTAAAAAGAGAACAAACCCTCATTGTCAAGATTCATTTTCTTTGTATCAGCCAAAAAAAAATGACTCGACCTCATCCTCTTTTTCCTTGTCAACATCTGCAGGAATTTGCACAATATCTTCCCCATTATCTCCCTGAAGTTTGATCGTTTCCATTCCTTCTTCCAGGTCTTTGATTTCTTCATCATCCACTTTCCCTTCCTCCTCCACTAAATCCTCGTCATCTCCTTCTTCATCATCTCCCTCATCATTAGCATCATTGTCTCCTTCCTCCACTCCTTCCAGTAAAATGTCCTCCTCCATATCTTCCCCATCACCCAAGTCCTCATCAAGTTGGAAGTCTGGTAGGTAGTCCTTTTCTTGGGAGTTCTCAGCTATCTTTTGTTCTGCATCATCTTCCAATTCAATTTCTAAAATGGGGAATAATGTACAAAATACCTTAAGGGATTAAGCCTCCGTCAACAACTTTCACTCGTAAACTGAGATATGTTTAAAATTTTGCTCTTTCAGCTAAATATTCTTGCTTCAATGCTGAAAGCAGTGATATTTCCTTAGTTGGTTATTAAACGTGGCACTTGGTAGGGATGTGTTTATTGTAAAATAGGTGATTTTGGAAGGAGAGCAATAAGTCAAACCATTACTTTAATTTAGTACTATCACATTCACCTGTGCACAATGGAAAAAATTGAATCACATGTAAAGTCTCTCATCAGTCAATAAAATGTTGAAGTTCAAAAATTTATTCCTTAGATCTTTCAGCATCAATGGATAATATAGAATTTACATTGTATCACTGTATGGCTGATGGTTTACAATTATTAGTTACCCTCTGCTGGCTGCAGTTCTTCATCAAATATTTCATCTGGTTCTAAATTAGCACTGGGTGGAGTGGACGGAACCAGCTCCTGTACAATCACATTCCTCTCATTTCCAACCTCACTGGTCTTCTGGGAAGTCTCAACTTCATCATCTTTTACTGATGTTGGATCTTGTTTCTTAAGAGCAAGGCAGCTATTATCCTTTTTCTCTCTTCCATTTTTGCTTCTTGCTTCTTTAAAATGCTTGGCCATCTCTTTGTTACAATATGATGTCCTATAACATGACACAAAGGTATTATTTGGAGGACAAACGGTTGTGCAAGGTTCTTTGTACAGATGTACTGGTAGTTTGCAAATGCATTAAAGAAATAATTCATAGTGATCAGGACTTTGCTTGCACATTGCAGGAAGAAAATTATGAATGCCTTCGTGGAAGGATAAAAATAGCCTCTGCAGATGCCAAGTAGTTTGCACTTGCTTGACGAATGCCAAGGAATTGATGTGTTTTATCAGTTGTTAGCACCTTTTCATAAACAAATGACAGATATTTTAAACCTGAAGGTAGTTTTTGCCAGTCAAAGGGCACTTTACGTGTAGATGTTTGAACTGGACAGGATTCATATAATCAAAAGCAAAAGCTATTATAGAGCACTTACATCTTTAGGACATCTTCCAAATAAAATGCTTTAACCTCATAGCATCGACCAGGGACTGTAGAAAAATAACCTTGATTAAGCTCAGCATATAATGCCATGTACTGTCAAAGCAAACGTATAAAGAGAATCAGCAATTCTCTTCTTTTACATGACACTGCTTTTCACAGAATGATACACTGGACAGGTAAATTTTAACAAATCTTGGATGTGAAAATTAATGCTACAGGTACTGGGTGTCTTTGCATCTTTACTACACTGTGAGATAGACAGACAGACAGACAGACAGACAGACAGACAGGCAGGCAGGCAGACAGACAGACAGACAGACAGACAGACAGACAGACAGGCAGGCAGACAGACAGACAGACAGACAGACAGACAGATAGATAGATATGAAGTATATATGAAATAATTCATATTTGAAATATTTCAAATATGAATTATTTCATATATACTTCACATCACTTTACTGCACGGGAAAATATGAACTCAATAAATTGACCTTGCTCCCTATGTGTGGCTTCATAGCTCAGTTGGTAGAGCATCGCACCGGTATCGCGGAGGTCATGGGTTCGAATCCCGTTGAAGCCCTGATTTTTTTTCAGGCTTCTTCTTTCCAGTTGCTTAAATTGGAAAATTTACTGCGATGATCACTCTTCACTTTCAGATAGATAGATAGATAGATAGATAGATAGATAGATAGATAGATAGA
>CM042748.1:1853004-1871404 GCA_022496165.2 Catalaphyllia jardinei | reverse complement strand
CCCCACACATTTGAGCACTTCACTATCAACAAAATGTTGGTAAGTATACTGTTACAAGCATTTAGGGCCACTGCTGGCATAATTCTACTGTTCCACTATTCAGTTTTGTTGCAGTTTCTTCTTTGCTTTTAGTTTTGATTTAATTTCCTATGACAATTGCATAACAATTTTAAATATGTTATCAGCAGGAATGGGCTGATCTGTCACATACTCTAAATTGCTACTGAGCTTAATTATTCTTTTTTTTTCATCTTTCTATTGCCTTCTATTTGTACTGCAGATTTCCAGGCTAGGGCTATGTTGCTGCAACAAAACTAATTATGTTCTGTCATTTAATACCTGCACCCCATATAAAAGATTGATGTCGAATTGTCACCCCTTCGAAGAAGTAAACTCTTTACTCTTCAAGAAAGGAAGATAAAGCGCCAACACACTTCCCTTGAAATTAAAGATCTAACTGGCACGGTTTCCCCCTTAGAAACAGCCTTTGAAGACTCCCCCTCCCTCTCAGATTTACGAGACCCTCAACAGAGGGAAGCGGATATAAAACGAAATAGCCCAACGTTCAGCTGTTCTCGCTGACATTTCTCATGAATATTTATGTTATGCCATGCACACACCAAAGACATGAGAGGAAACCGCCTTCACTACGCGTGCACACGCTCGTGCTTCATTAGTTTTCGTTATGAAGTATTAAATAACAGCTGCTGGTACATGTATGCTCCCTCCAACACAAACCCGACACAAAGGACGTATTCCCAAATTGCATTAATAGGACTTTTAAACAATAAGACAAATATTAGCATTACCTTTTTGGCTCTCTTCAAATCTAAATCTATCAAGGGCAATTTTTACAGCAATCTTTAACTCTTCCTTAACGCAGATTTCTCGCTGTGTTTTGGATGTTCTCGATGAGCCGGTGGCGGCCATCTTTGATTTCAATTGTCACACTTTGTTGCGGCATATATAACCAGAATATTGTATGCTGACCTTGGAGGGCCGAGAGGTGGCATTATTCCCGACCTATCCCTCCCTGATGCAATAGTTTTCTCCACGTGTGAAGCATGGCGGATCGGTCAAGGAGATTGTGACATATATTTACATTGTTTTATTGCAATAAGAAGCAATCAACAAGATGAAACGTAAAACAGAAACTACAGAAGATCCTGTAGAAGTCAATTATGTTACCAAAAAGGTAAAAATTAAGCTCGGACGAATGCATTATTTTGTTTAACTAACAATAACATTAACCGGGCTAGTGTGTTTCTCCGTGTGTTTGGCTAAACTTCAGAATACCCGTCCACTTATTATTCCGGCTGAGGGTAAACTGCAGACTATAAGCTAGGTGTTGTTTAGGTTGTGAGGAGTGAAAATCTGTACTCGAGTTAGCCTGAACAGCGCTCTGGCTTGCGCGAATATTACATTGGTTAGCCTGTTTATTGGCTAGTCTCTATAATTGAAATAGTGACATGAAAAGTCTACAGTCTACGTTTTACACTGGCCGGGTTGTGCAAAGCCCGATTACAGGCTACAGTGTAAGTCAGGATTAGCGAGAATTTTGATTTCAGTTTTGTAGTTTTTCTGTGAGGTTTTCTTTCTATATTATTTGTCCTTCAGTTTTAAGCTTGCATAATCTCTAACCACACAAAACTTAAGCAGTGAAGAACATTTTTATATAACAAAAAAGGATACTTTGGTTAACTTTTAATCCTGGGTTAACGTTAACAGGCTTTCGAACAACCCAGCCCTGGTCTGTAGTTTCCAGTTTGCAGTCTGCAGTCTGGATTTTACACTAGAGAGATTAAGCTTGACAGTACGGCAAACAGCAAACGGTAAAAATGAAACTATTGCCATCTGTCTTTAACTCTTTGAAAAGTAGAGTGAAATTATGTGTTTGTGGTGAATAGTAGGAGACATTTTTCTATTTTTATGTGATTTAATTAAGGATTAGAAAAAAAGAACACAAATTCAGAGGTCATCTTTGCTGTTTGCCGTCTGCCGTAAACATCATCTTAAACTCTCTACTAACCGGTTCTGATACCTCTAGACTGTAGCATTAAAGTTCCAAGAGTACTACATGTATGTGCATCTAAAAGACATGAAAGATCAGTGCTACAACTGAGGTTCTGTACATAAGTCAACAGTCAAACGACAATTCTCTTTCAGTTTTATGTCTTTAAATCTCTCTCCTAAAATATCATTCTTCATATCTGGGGTGATTGCAGGATTTTATTGAAGGGTTTTGAGATATGAATAAGAGGGTCTGGGGCCTTGGAGGAGGACTCCCATATAAATCAGACTGGTGTGGTCATCAGATATTTTGAAAGGAACCCCAAGAGGTACATGTACATGTAGAACCCTGGGGTCTGGGGGGCATCCTCCCCCAGAAAACTTTTGAAATTGGTGTCTTTGGAAATGGGACTTCTAGCATTCTGAGACCAAGTCCTTATATCTTATTTTTTAAAAATTTAGAAAGTTTGACCAAAACCATCACCCCTTTCTGAGACAACCCCTATGCCCTGCTTCATGTGTTATACTTACTCAAAACATGACCTGCTTCTACAGGGGCAGATCTGGGGAAAGGGTGCAGGGGGTGTGCACCCCCCCCCCCCCTCCCATGAAGCCTTTTTAAAATTTCTTTTTCTCACCAATCAGTTATGCCAGTCCTTAGTGGTGCACGCTCTCCTAGAAAAATCCTGAATCTACCCCAGCACTGTTCTAGTTGGCTCAATGGCTCAGTCTGTAGAGCACTACATTGTTACTGTATGCACCTAGGTCATGGGGTTTAATTTTATTAATATTCAAGGCAAGGTCTTCTTTGGCTTTTAATATTGCTTAAGTCTATCGGTTACACTACTTGTACATGTATACAGCTGTTTCGACAAAGGTTGTCCCACAAAAGGGTAAAAGCATACTGGGCAATGCTGATTGGCCGTATGGGTAGTAAGACTTTGGCTTTGCTTGACTGAGATTTACATCTAAGGCGATTCAGCAACATGGAACGAGAAAGAACAAATACAATCATGTGTTTGTGCTGTTTCCTTCCACCCCACTGAGTCACCTTGAGGCTCACTCGAGCAACCATAAAAACTTTCGACATTGTCGCGTAAGCTTTTACGCGATTGTAAGACAACCTTTCTTGAAACAGCTGTATGATAAATATGCCTAGAGTATTGACTCCCCCTTAATTTTGTTTTAGGCAATCTTACTTGTTTGCACTCTACAAGTCATTCTCAAACTCTGAGTGACTGTTTCTTTAACTGTTTCTGGTTGTTTCATTTGTCCTTTTAATATACTTAGATTGCTGTTGTCACAAATGGAGAAGCAAATGAAGCAAAAAGTACAAACTACAAGGAGAGTTTATACCGACCACCAACCAGTGAAGAGATTAATGCCCTCAAAGAAACTGAGAACCTTTTCAAGTCTAGTCTTTTTCGTATGCAGGTTTGTTTAAATGTCTACAGGGATTACATATACAAATTTATACAAATGGGCAAAGAGAGGTACAGTATTGTCACTATGGGGTTAATCCTGTTGAGGAAGTCAACACAATTATTAATGATGCTGGTGAGGGCTTAAACCTGGAATCCAACATACTTTAATTAGAATACACTGCACCTCATACTAAGTTGCAATTTTCAACAAGAATAGGATTATTGCTGAGAATAGAGAATTGTTTACAAATCAAGGCCTAGACCTGTAGTACGTATTTCTGTTCACTATATTTCCAAAGTCTAGTACATTTTGGTAGCGGTAGGCTAAAAAGTGTTTTTATTAATTCTTTCAACCAGGTAACTGAACTTCTATCTGAAGTGCAACCAAAGAAAGACAGGAATAAAGCTCTGGATGACATTTTGCATGAGTTGAATACTCTACTGCTGTCTTTACCTGATGGGAAAAGGGAGCAACAGGTTAGCTAAGGCTGTCTTGGATGGATCATGTATTGCACTGGCTGATACATCACAGCATGTTTACACGCTTACATGCATTTCATATTGGCAGTTTATAATTAAAGCAAAGCATTGCATTTGATGAATGTGATATCAAGTCATAAAGCCCCCAAGTCAATTAGTCCACATCCTGAGCTGTTACAGTTGTAGCTTCAATACAGAAGTTGATCAGCTCCCAATTAATCCAAAACCAGTAATACTCCAGCATTAGCCCCCTCATAAATCAATTGACTTGACTTACAATATTTCCTTCCACTTCCTATACACCTGTAGGTCTTTGGAAGCCATCTGATATCTGGTTCTTCTTTTAGGTTAACTGCTCAATTTGTCTTTTCAAATTCAAATGGCATGCATCTCTTTCAAATGATTTTTTGCCATGCAAGCCTCCATTTCAAGCTAGTTCCAGTCCTACACGGGGAATTTGAATGCGGCATATTAACAATTTAGGACACTTTCTTTTCTGTAGGTGGCAGACCACTCATGCCTCCCAAGAGGAATCAAATTTCCTCTCTCCTCCACCCCCTCCCCTGTGAAAGGAAAGTTCTGTTTTCGGAAACCAGTGAGTGTCAAAGTTGTTGGAAGTTATCTTCTTGGCACAGTAACAAAACCAGACTTGAATGTGGATATTGCTGTGGAGATGCCAAAGGTGAGAGTTTTTATGATTGCTTGATCATGACATTTATAAATAATATAGCTACATGCATATGTACATGTACAAGTGGTTGGCTAGGTACTTTCTGCAGGTTCATGCCAGAGTGAGTGGCAAAGAAAACGACGCATTTAACATTCAAGTCGAATCAATGATCATGAGTTTATCAACTGAAAATCATGGAAAATGCATCTCAGATGCTTCAAATTTTCAAAACTTTTTGAAGGGAGGCGGGAGATGCCTTCATCCCCATGTTACCGTAGTTACTGGATGACCACTAACAGAATCCTGGCTAAAAGCCTGCTTCTCCTTCCATCTCACTTCCATGAAATTCATTAGCAATTGGGTGTGGGTCGTACTATTGTCTTATCATTGTCATGTACATGCATACATGTAACTATATCGTCTTATGTTTCTTCAGTGGGTCAACCTTTCTAAATAGTCTACTGAACAGACTGTGTTTAATGTATATTGATATACATGTAGCTAGGTCTACACTCAGTTAGCACAAACATTCTGTCCATTTCTGAGCTGATTCTAAGAGTTCTACATACACATACACAAGTAGAGTACATGTACTTCATATAATTTTGAGTGCTACTCTAAACGTGGTACATACATGTAAATGTACAGTCATGTGGTATACATGTATGTACTATGCCACAACATGTGTATTTCTCTGACAAAGTTGTATTCTTGTTTAAGTGTCGAGCTCCTCTTGTGTGCAATGTGTTGATGAACTTAACACAGGCTTGTAATATTTTTTCTACATTAGGAATGTTTTCAACCAAAGGACTATCTGAATCTTAGATACCACCACAAACGAGCTCTGTACCTGTGTATCATCGCTTCACATTTAACAAAGAGTTCATTGTTTGAAAGTGTTCAGTTCACACACATGAATGGTGAGGTATTGAGACCAATCCTTCTGCTCAAACCAAAAGGTTAGTAAGTAAACACAATATACATGTATATGTTCATTATAGAAAGCCGCTGTGTGAGGTGAGTGCACAGACAAAGTTAAATGGATTGCCATCACCCTTCTCCTAACCCTGCATCTGAACTTGTATCATTCAGCAGATTCTCCCACCCAAGAAAATTGACTCTCCTCTACAGAGGCTCAATTATCTACCAACGTTATGTGAGTCATATTATGTAGTTGTGAGAATTTTTACCTGTGAGTATACCAAGGGTATTTGGAGAAGGACCAACCATGCCCAAAGATCAGACTTTCAAAAGTTTCTGAGGAGAACACAAAGATTTCTGCGTGCGTTTCCAAGATTACCCATGACCAGACTCAGAAGATAAAATTATGTTTTGTCAAAAAATAGCATTCCCTTACAAATCACGGAGATTGGTGAAGGTATACTGTCATTTAGAATACATGGCCTTTTCTTTCTGTCTACAAATTTGACCTCACACTTAGTGGTCAATAACTCATAGCATATGTTATAGTAACTTTCACACATCTCAAAAAACAAATTTGAGGTTGTCTTAAAAAGTACAGTGCTAACAGTCGGGTGATTCGTTATATACTGTAGGTAAAGCTGGGAAACGGTTTGTCATCAAATTGCATCCTTGTTTATCCATGGGTACATTCAAACCTCAGAGGTTTTCTCCAAAAAAGAATAATGTCAGACAGAATTGGTTCAATGGCGAGGAGGGCGTGGCAGAAGATGGGTCTGGTAGGTTAAAAGCTTCATGGTTATGTACTGCAATTTGTTCTTGGGAAACAACCTGTAAGTCATTTTAATTCCTAAATGTAATAATTACATATAATTATTATATCACCAGTAAATTAAGATATCAAAAGTAATGCATTGTAACTCAAAGACTGCTAGTAAAATCTTAACCTTAATCATTTAGTATTGCTCATCTCAATTTCCCTACAGCGTTAATTTAATTTTCGGGTACATTTTTTTTAATGACATTCTACCGTTAATAAACTACCACATGGAAGAAGCATGTTCGAACTGTATTCTGTTTTTCCAGGAAATATATTAAATGTATATCAGTTCTACGTTCAATTTCGTATACCCCACCCTTGGAAGGTTTTCACTTTTCCCTTCAGAAATTCCATTCTAACTTGAGATCTCCCACATACTGGGAATTTCCAATGATGCCCTTGACATACATGTGCAGAAGCTCTAGGGTGGATAAGGATATTTTCTCGAACCTCAGTTATTCAGTTTAAAAAGTATTATTATCCAACTGCACTAAAATACAAATACAAATAATGCCCAAAACGAGTACTTGTATTAAGTATCACGTGGTGTTATATTTTGTACTCCAGATGACCAGTTAGACAGGTTTGTTTGCTGTTGACCAATCAGGTAGCTGGATTTCCCACACAAATTCAGTTCCACTTCGCATACTTCTGTCATGCGTTCCCCGTAAATAAATATCCGCGAAATTCACCCTCACGGACATAAAAATTTTGGCGTGTTGGATAATAAATCTCTAATTAGACGTTTTGTTGTGTAGTATCGCTGAGAATTTTTACTCGTTGTTTGTATTTTGACTCACCCTACGGGCTCGCCAAAATATGGCACAACTCGTAAAAATACTCAGCGATACTACACAAGAAAACGTGAAATTTATGTATTTAAACTGCTGACAGTTATTTATTTGCACTATTGTGACCTCTGTCCTCTTTTGTTTTTTCAGACACTGGAATGCCAACACCTCATTACAATGCCTCAGTGTTGTCAGACATGTTCTTGGAGAAGCACCTCCACCATTTGTATAAGTGCATCACTGATTTCCCAGGAATGAAAGACGCAGTGGCTCTAATTAAAGTTTGGCTGCATCAGCGTGAACTTGATCAGGTTTCAGCATTTTCTGCTTCCATTTTAGACTCTACATGTATCTTTAAAATTTAGGTAACTCATCTTGAGGTGTACTGTACATGGTTAGACAAGTAAATCTCCTTTAGATCTTTTAATGAATGGCTGGGCATCATCTGTGATCTCTCCCCCTCCCTCAGGACTTTACTTCCCCTTCTCCCTTTTCCCTTCCCCTCTTCCTCACTTCCACATCCCTCCTTCCCCTTTCCCCTCCCTCCCCCTTACATTCTCTCTTTCCCTCTCCCCCTTCCTCCTTTCCTCCTCCCCTTCCCCCCTTCCTCCTACCCCCTACTCCTTTCCCCTTACCCTTTCTCCCTTTCCCTCTTTCCCCTCCCCTTCCTCCCTCCTTCTCCTCCTTTCCCCTTACCCTCTCTTCCTTCCCCTCTTCCCCCTCCCCCTTTCCCTGTTCTTTTCCCCCTTCCCTCTCCTTTGCCCTTCCCTCTTTCTCCTTTCCTCTCTTTTCCCCTTTCCCTTTACCTCTCTTCCTTCCCTCTCTTCCCTTGCCCTTTTGCCCCTTTACCTTTGTTCCTTTCAGAAAATGGTGTAGAGATTTATACATGTACACGCAGTTCATTGCTTGATAAAATAATGATGGTTATGAGTAACCTGACAACTTGGGCTCATTTGTTTGAAGACTGGATAACGCTCTCCACCAGGCCCCAGTTGTTCAAAGGCTGGATAACGCTATCTGGCGGATAAATTGCTATCCAGTGGATAAGTGTTAACAAAACAAACCACGCTATCTGCTGGATAGTGATTTGTCCAGTGTATAGCATTATTCACCTGTTGAACAACCCAGGCCAGATATATTGCTATACAGTGGATAAACCTTCACAAAACATACCACAGTATGCTATCCATTGGATTGTGATCTATCCACTGGCATTTGCACTTTTTGAACAACTGGAACTACTGTAGTCTGTTACATGTATAATTTGTGGTACTGATTACCATCCCATCCAGGGGAAGTAGCAGTATTTTAAAAAGTTAATGAAAACTTTCTTTACTCTTTCTTCACACAGGGACAAGGCTGTTGTGGTGGATTTTTAGCATCTATGTTCATCTCTCATTTACTGTCAGTTAAAAAGATCAACAAGCACATGAGTTCATACCAGATTCTGAGAGTTTTTTTGCAGTTCCTTGGTAAGCAATCAACATCTGATTTCTCCTTACAACGTCATGCATTTTCAAGAAAACAGGTGATGAGAATAAAGAGAATCTTCAACATCAGCTTCAAAGACAATAAATGTCTAATTTTTGGTCCTCTGATTGGCTCATTTTTATCACCAATAAGATTACAGACGGATATAATTTAATTTATGCAATCTTTCAAGTTCAGCTTTCAGTTGTCAAACTGTCAACTTTTTAACCAATGAAATTTTATTTCCCTTTTTTAAGTACTCAGTAGCCAATCAAAAAGGGAGAAAAGCTATTGACAATGTTCACATCATTTTCAATAAAATTTACTTATCTTTGTTTATGGTAAGTTTACGGCATCTTTTCACTTCATTAATTTTATTCCTTGCATTTTGGGGTCTTGGTAATGTCAGTTATTGTTATTGTCTGCCCTCTTATCGATGATAAACCTGACAGACATGACAACAGTTAGACTAATAATTTATAATGATTTCTTATTCTAAAATGCTCATTAAAATCATGTTAGGATCCACTGATTGGACCAAGGAAGGAATAACGATGACCAGAGAAAACATTGAAGACAGTAATGTGGTAAGCTGATTCATCTGTTCCCAGTTTAGGCTCTGATATCCATAATAAATAATCACTGGTTTCATTCAACTTCACAGCTTCACTCACAGTTTGCCCTAATTTTTAGTTGTAGTAATTTTCCACTTGCATCACTTTGTCAAATAATACTCGTTCTGGTTGCCAACACCTCTTAGTCAATCAGTGGCAAAGTCCTTTCAGCCAGACTCCTAGGGATGGAAGTCCCAACCAGCAAAGATCTCGCAGTCAGTGACTCATGGAATCTACACCACCACTAACGGGTTAAAAACTGTTTCTTTATTATTTTTGTCATTCTTACAGCCTTCCAAGGCAGACTTTCACTCAGGGTTTGACGTTGTGTTTGTCGATCCCTCTGGCTACCTTAACTTGTGTGCTGGGATGACTGCAGCTCAATACAGGAGAGTATGTGAACTGTGTTGTATTAACCATTACCATACCTAAATTTGCAATTAGCCAATCAGAAGCCATATCTACTTCTTTAGAATCATTTCTAAGAATCTTCAGTCGTCACATTTGTTGAGAGTTATGATGTAATGACACAGAAAAGATGTCATATCAAGGATTGTACATGTACTTTATTTATTATAATTATCTTTGATTTATTCTCAGCTGCAGCACGAGGCCAGGTTGTCACTGGAATTTTTGGACAGTAGTTTTGTGGACAGCTTTGAAGTGCTCTTCATGAAACCTGTTCCATTTATACAAACATTTGATCAATTCTTGCAGTAAGTTCAAGCATATCAATGTTGTTTATTGTTGATTTAGCTGACAATGAATTTTAATTTTACATGCGACTTTAAATGTTCAACACTGAGTTTAATGAACCCTGAGATTCACTGATAAGTGAACCAACAAGTCAACTACCATCAAAACTTAATAGATTTTGTTGTAAATGTACATGTAATATGTAGGCAGTGCACGCATTAAAAATTAGATGAAAATGTTTTCAATTTTCTGTGTACGTATGTACAATTTCAGTGAAATTACTTCTAATCATGGCTCACCATATTGTTGGGAGGGATTTTTTGTCAAAATGTGCTGTTCCAGAAAACATCCATATTCCTTCCACAGCTGCGATAATTTGGAATATCCCTGGGGTGTGGTGGGGGAAGATTTCCGTGAAACAAAAAAGTTTAAAGAGATGCAGAAAGCTTGGTCTTGGGAAAAATCCCCTCAGTTGGGGAGGTATGGATGTTTTCTGGAAGTATGCCATCAGGGTTTGTTAACAGAACATGAGGTCCAGAGTTGTGTTAATGGTTTCCCTATACTCAAACACTTTCCTTGCAGAATTCCAAATATCAATGCTTTAGAAGTGGTATGCAGGAGAAATGACCTTCTCAGTCACCTTATGGATCATCCAGGAGACTGGACTCCAGTTGTCACTGATTGGCTGCTTCATCTTGTCACTAGAGGCCTGGGAAAGAGAATAGATATGCTTTGCTTCAAACCACAAACTCCACTTCAGGTGAGTTAAGTTAGGGAGAAAATCAGGGTTTACCTCGGTGTAAAACCCTGTGAAGTTTTTCTTGTTTTATAGCTATGTGAGAGCTGGGGTTTATTAAGTTGACTTCTTTGTTTTACAATGTATGTCACTGGTGAGCATTACTGGTTCTTACACTGAGGATGAGCCCATAATCAGGGAACTACATGGATTTGTCTTGATATTTTAGCAACTTCTTCCAACTATGTGTACATGTACATGTACACTGTAGTACCATAAGAAATGTCTGGTGCTGAGTAGAGAGAAGTCCTCTGTTGACTGTGGGGTTTAACTGAAAAGGGGCTGTCAGTTTGCATGCTAATAATTAAGAAGTCTTAAGAAGTTCATGGGTCAAAGTTTGGATATCTTTTAGATCACATTATTTAATATTTTTTTGAGAAGTCTCTTTGTCAACTGGAATCTATTCATGCATTATAATCTTCAGGAATCTTTGCAAAAAATGTTCCTTACATTCAACAATAAAATCTTACAGTGCATGTAGTTCTTAAAATAATTATTTTTATTCAAAGCAATATGGAAACTGCCATGTGCATGTACACGTGTTTTTGCAGTTAAATTTTATGAATTCACTCTTTCATGGTATTCTTTAATTGGAAGAATTTTTATAGCAAATTTGCTGTAGATTTACAACAGTTAGTGCTGAAAGTTTCTATAGAAAACAATTAAAATTATGAATACATAAGAATATTTACCAGTGTAGTTAGTATTATGAATTTATGGTTAGTAAAGCCATGTACATGTCTGCACCAAGCTAAACGTTATTTTCTAAGTGTAATACCCTTTTGCAGCTATTATTAATAGCAAATTAATTTTAGTATGTAATGAGCTACTCTGGATTTAGATTCTTTTTTATGTAGTTAACATGTGGTGTGTTGTTTCAATTTGTGTTCTTTAAATTTAGTGGCCTGTGAACAAAGCTCCACTCTCCAGAAGTCAAAGCAGTGTGACACTGGGCTTATTATTGAATTCTGATCATGCAGATGCTCTGCTTGACACAGGACCCCCAGCCGACAGTAGCGAGGTCAGTGGCTACCTGTTTTATAGTAGGTACATGTAAAATGTGCAATGAAGTCATGATCAATGAAAATAGGACTCTGACCTGAGAGAACTGAGAGTCAGTGGTTTTCTGTTTTTTTTTTCTTTGTGTAATGTGTAGTGTAGTCAGTAAACAAACGACTTTAATCCAAAAGTGCCTAGGGTCAGTGGAAAAAAAGAGATCAGTTCCAAAACTGCACATGACGCATTTTCACGGTTTGTTTTTGTCATTTCTTTTTGTCCTCCCAGGCTCAATCTTTCCGTGTGTTTTGGGGTGACAAATCTGAGTTGCGCCGATTTAAAGATGGTTCTATTCTTGAGGCCGTGGTTTGGCCCTGTAACAGCTTAGCAGAGAGAAGAACTATCTGTGGAAGAATTGTTAAACATCTTCTTCAAAGGTGAATGTTTGGTAAACTTTATTAGCAGCTGGAGCATTGCATAATGACTAGCATTCCATCATGAAATGGAAAGTCGAACTGATTTAGGACTTCCCCTCCTGCCCTTGCCCTTATCTTCTTTACCCGTTTCTCCCCCCCCCCCTCTCTCTCTCTCTTTTTCCCTGCCCTTTTTCCTTCTCCCCTACCCCTTATCTTCTTTTCCCGTTTCTCCTCTTTTTTCCCCTTCCCTTTTACCTTCACCCTTCCCCTTATCTTCTTTTCCCGTTTCTCCTCTCTTTTTCCCTGCCCTTTTTCCTTCTCCCCTTCCCCTTATCTTCTTTTCCCGTTTCTCCCCCTATTCCCCTGCCCTTTTTTCTTCTCCCTTCCCCTTCCCCCCTCCCCTCCCTTTCCTCTTTTCTTCTCCTTTTGCGCTACTCCTCCCTTCCACCTTCCGCCTTTCTCACCCCCGCTCCCCTGAAGCCATGTTTACCTGACCCACTAGTAATAGCAGAGGGAGAATTTATAAAAGCTCAAGTTTGATTTTATTTTCTAGACATGGTGGTGTTGATCCAGCATCACTGACTTTTGTTGCCAATCAGCTGGACTGTGTACTGCAGGTGCACGGTAGATCATGTGACAATGGAACGGGTGATGAAGAAGCTCAGAGTGTGATTCAAGTGTACAATGCTTTGTGTAAACAGATCCGTGCGCTGGATTTGCCGCTCAATGTCAACTCGATCCAGGGAATTAGTTCAGTTTTCAGGGGAGCAGAGGTAGGCAAAATACTCAGGAGTTTTTGCGATAAACATCCGGTTTCCTCTTACAATGTCAGTACTGTTTCAAGCAGTCAGTTGATGAGAAAAGAGAAAACTATCAACAAGGAAAACTGATGCAGATCCGTTCCATCCCGCAGAACTTGAATTGTTTCGTGACAAACATGTTGCGAGTAATTTGCCTTATATTGTAAAATACTGATCATTAGATTTGAGTGTATTTTGTTCAAAAGGCTTTTTCTTTGGACATCTTTTTGGGGATTCGCATAGAGCTACTGAAAGAAATTTTAGGTTTTAAAACTTGTCGCACTTTTGTTTGGAACAAACGTAAACTGAACGAAAAAAATTTTACATTTTAACACATGTAAGAATGCTCAATGGTATGCCACTCTTAAGATGACAATGAGAAGCACGAAACAAGCGAAAATATCAAAACAAAACAAATTCAACCGGGGGGTTTGTAAGCCTGAAAAATCTTAAGTGCCCTAGAGGGCCACATGTGAAATGAAATAACCCCGGGAGGCCTTACTCTGTATCTTTGAAGGAATGTTTCTGTCCGGTATTTCTGGGTGGACTCAGACTTAGAGAATAGAGTTGAGAGAGCGATCATTAATATTTCATGGTAGTCTTTGTTACAGACTAAATATTTCAGAGACCAATTTGAAAGGAAGTTAGAATTTGACTTCATATTTGTTTGCACCCTTTAATATTTGTAGCCATCTGTTAAAATAGTTGATAAAGGCTGTTGACTTGTTGTTTAAAGTACTGCATTAAAGTAAGTTGGGAGTATCATCATCTATCATCTATCATATCATCATCTATCATCTCTGTCAAGCTGGGACTTTCTATCGTCTTGGTGCAGTACCAAATTCTCGGCCCTACATTCAAAGGCATGTGCACTGCATCTCAAGGAGAAATAACATTCTGAACTTGTATTTGAAGCAGTTTTGTGAGAATTATGTATTAGCAAGCACTGGTGTAACCACGAGCAAACAAAACTGTACACATGAGAGTGATTTATGAGGCTTTGTCGTGACTGATTGACTGTTCTTCTGTTTAGGTTTTTCCACCAAGCCCTTGTTTTAAAAATAGCAAAGTAAAGCCACAAATTGGTGATGAACAGTTGGCTTACAATGTACTACTTCCTTCGGAAACAAAACACACAAGTTGGTGTCCAGCCATGGAAGGTGAGACTAAGCGAATCTTTTTACGGTGGCCGATTCACATTATCAGCCCAGTTGATAAAACCAAATTATCTTGTAAGCAAAAGAGGGATTTGCTCGTAGTCTAGTGATTTAAAAACTCCTTGTGTTGGCTGGTAAAGCTGACATATCACTAGCTTGTATCAAAAAGTTTATCTCCATTCCTCAAATGTCATCTGTTTTTGATCCTGTAGTTTCAGTCATTTTTATGTTAAAGGAAAAAGTCTAAAGTTCTAGCTTTCTCCAATATTTTTAGTCCTCTTAGATATATTAGTCTTTAATCTTAATCTCTGAGGTCCTTTTCGAAACCACCTGTGCGTGAAAACGTTTCTTCACTAACCTTAATGTTTTTATTAGTTGTTTTGCAGTTCGAGACTAGTGGTAAATGGCCGGATGATCTACCCGCAATTCAACACATTAAAGCAGCGTTTCACATCAGACTAGCTAAGTTGCTTAAAAGCGAGTGTTCGCTTGTAACTGCGGCTTCGTCTCGCCATGTAGATGTTCTTAAGGTGGGTAAACGAAAAATTTTGGGTCAAAAAATTTTGGCGTTAACCAACTTTCAAATTTTCAGAATTTTCCAGAGTAGCGCTGTTTTTAAACAACAAAGACCTTTACTTTTAACACTGAAAAGAATGTTTTTGGTTATTTTTGGCATCGTTTTTGCTTGTTTTCCGGCAGCTTTTATTATCAAAACCAACAAAAGTTTTGTCCGCTAGAAAGGAAATTCCACGTGCAATATTCTGCCACTTGATTGGCTGACGAATTTGGAAAGCCAACAAAATGATAAGCAGTCTCACGAACAATATTTTCCTTCCTTATTTTACTGAAGTGTCAGCTTCCGTGACGGGCGCAAATTTTAGTTGGTCCAGTTTCATTGGGATCAAAACAAACACCTCTTTATTGCACCTTAGTTCATCTTGCTTAATTTGAAATGTGGGCTGATGATAATCTTCCCAGCTTGCAATCCTGTGTTTTGTCTTTGGCAGAATGGCCTTGTGTTTAGAATCAAGATTATGCATTACCGGGAAATGGTGCTGCTTCAAAAGAATGAAATCACACAAGAGCTTAAAACAGATTGTGAGAAGAAAGCTAAAGAACTGGAACGTGAAATAACGCATTTGCCGCTCTTAACAAGCACACTTCATGGGTAGGTATTGTTCGGAAATACTCTTTGGTGGTCAGGTCATTGAGTTTGTCAAATAAAACACTCGCTTGGTTGATAAGTAAAATGTATCCGTTTTATTTTAGTCAAAGCTCGCAAGAGCGTTATCTTTGCAAGAAACGACTAAGAACTATGTGGGGACCAAACTGGCTAGGCTTCAGCTTGTACTTATCACTTCTTTTTGCTGTTTTGTTTATGTAGAATACAACAGCATTACCGAGGATTTAGCGGAACTGTCCGTTTGTCCAAACGCTGGGTGGCCGCTCAACTCATGGCTGATCACGTGACAGATGAGTGTATCGAGTTGCTGGTGGCCTCTCTCTTCCTCTCCCCAGCCCCCTTTACTCCTCCCAGGTAACGCAGTAGGCCACTTTCGACTGAATCTCCTATCGCTTCTGTGAGGACTAAAAACGAGCCTTCATACCAAATCGTTTGTTGCACCGACGTGTTGATTTTCTTCTAAATCCAACTCAATTTAACATGAAACGTGTTTGCACAAAGACTTGTTTTGCAACAGGCAAAAGATCACTCGGAAATGGAGTGTTAATTTAACCTTCCAACATAGAAATGAGTGTTTTGAAGTGTTTCAAAATCTAATTAAAAATTGAAATATTTATAAGGTTATGGGACCTTAATCAATCTTCAATCTTAGGATAGGTGATAGGTTTATCGACTTGCGCCTTACTGGCTTTCTTCTTCGTAAATAAGCACTTTTTCTAATGTAATGATAAACGCGTATTTACTGCAGAAAGTTTGTTTAGTTAATAAAATACTCTTTTTTACAGGTCTCCCCTCGTTGGATTTCTCCGATTTCTTTACCTTCTTTCCTCAACTGACTGGGAAACTACTCCTGTCATTGTAAATTTTAACAACGACATTTCTGGTGAGTTTTTGTGGAATCGTAATTTTTCTTTTACATTCTTGTCGACTTGTTTCAAGCGAGAAGGGCTGAAAATGAAGAAGGCAATCACTTTAGAGATTGTGGAGACCAAAAATCAAATTCTCCCATGTAAATTTAAAGGGGGAGTGTGGAGAACAGCGAGGCCAACTGATACGTTGACTTCTGAGGAAAGTTCTAACTGCAGCGACAGAGAAACTGTGATAACCAAACCTCAAACCCTCCCGTTATAATTTAAAGAGAATGTATGAACAACAGTGAGGAGAATTGATATGTTGACTCATGGGAAAGTGTTAATCAACAGCGTGATCGTCTTTTTTTTCTCGTGACGACTTACAAAATGTGATGGCCAAACGTAAAATTCTCCTGTGATAATTTAAAGAGAATGTATGAACAAAAGTGTGGAGAATTGATAAATTGACTCCTGACGTCTTTTTCCATAGTGGCTGACTACCAAGAAATATCCTCCAAGTTTTCCAATAACAGAACTCAACTTCCAGCGATATTTATCTCGACTCCAAAAGACAAATTCACTTCCATATGGACCAAAGATAAGCCTTCTAAACAAGTGAGTTGATTTGTTTCGACTATTTCAGTTTATTTTGACTTTCATGCTTCATTTAATCTATATATCGTGAGGGTATACCAAGCAAATGTTGTTCTGCACCGAAGACGTCAATGTCGGTCAGGCAAAAGGTAGCGCTGAAAAGAACTGAGAAAATTGGATTTTTGTTCGTTACAGAATTGCGAAACACGGAATGTAACACGCGCCCCAATCTGCCAGTAGATAGAACGTCTTGTTCATTATTTAGAACAGTAGTTACACTTGAATTAGTATTTACATGTTATCTCTTTCCCGCTATAGATTGTCAACAGGCTCTCTGTGCTGTCAAGGGAGTCGCACTTGATCTTGGAACGTCAACTTCAAACATGCGCAATACAGCCAACCGATTTCAAGGTAAGACAACGACCTGAGAATTGATCCGTCACCTTGGCAACTGTCAAAAGTTGAACTCTAATTCCTTTCGGGGAAGGTACTCCGCTGTTGTATGCAGCGTTTTTCTAAGTTGTTGTATTTTTTGTCAGTTACTTCTGTCATCAATTCAAATTAAGTACCACTCCGCCCCACCTACCCGACCCCTTATTCTTTGCCTGAACCTTCTTCCAGACAAACTTAGCGTATTATAGTCATCAAAGAATACCATGCTAATACATTTAAAACCCGCCTGTAAGAACCTACCGGGGCAAATTGGCCATTTTAACACCCAAAAATATAGAACCTGTTTACCAAGCAAGATAAAGCAGATTCTTCTATGTGGGTGCAGGAAAATTGTGAGAAATACTTTCACTAACGAGTGTGAAATTTATGTTACAAGAAAAAGTCTAATACAGTGGTGAAGAAGTTCCAAATATTCAAGGACCAAACGCGAGTTTATTCCTTTTCCTGGTAATCAACAACTTTATCTTCTACACAGAAATCAAGAACTAAATTAAGAACTTACTAAGCCTAAAATCCCAAAATCTACCTCAAAATACAAGAACCTAGTTTACCAGACTGTTGTAAAAACTGTAGGTTCTTGCACGCGGTCTTTACTGCAACTCTTCCACTCTTGTATTTACTTTTCTCAGCAAATCTTTCGCCCGCCTTTGGATCACTATGACGTCATCATCTATCTGCACCGTCGTCTTCTCCCTCGTAGAACCCAGGCCCTTGATAAAGGGAAACATCTGGCAGAAGAAGCCTCGTTTTCACGCCCTTCAGTTTTACTTCCAGTGGTAAACTTTGATCCTGCGCAGTTGTATCTTGAAGAACTTAAGGTGAGGAAAGATTCATCAAGCAATCTTAGTCTGTTTCTGGAGTGAGTTGAGTAATCCTAAGTTACGAAATTTCACCTGAAACTATGAGCAAACATTTACCTTTTTGATCTTAGGACCCTGAGAAAAGCCTTTGGAAGTAGTTGTATATGTGTTTCTGATCCACTGAACATTAGGTAATGGAATAAAGTTAATACTATGTCGTTGGTTTCTTTACTTCTTTTCTTCCAGGATGCTTTTTCTGACACTGCACTGTTTTTTCATGATGTTTACGGAGGTAACTTTATAGGAATCATGTGGAAGCCTCAGAGTTTTGTGCCCGCCCCGTTCAAGGTACAGGCAGCATTTGGAGTCTTTTATCCCTCAGTGTTAGTAGAGATTAATTTCTAGATTCTGCATACCGTGTCATGTGTGAGGCGCGGCGGCCTCATGGTTAGTGAGCT
>CM042748.1:1810020-1823677 GCA_022496165.2 Catalaphyllia jardinei | reverse complement strand
TGTTTTTATTATTTTTTTAAAAAAACCCTCCTCCCCCCCCCCCCCCCCCCAAAAAAAATGGAAAAATCACCTAGTAGAAGAAACTAACTAGTTAGAAATAGAATCACCTAGTTAGAAAAAAAAATAACTGGTAAAATTATAAAATTAACTGAGACCAAAAATTAACTGCAACATATACATGTAGCAGCCTGACCAAGTGCTGGGCCACCTCTCATTTTACAGGCTTCTATTCTGCTGTCAACTGATGCTTTCATCTTTCTCTTACAGTGTTATATATATCAGCACACAAAAGACAAGCCAAAGATAAAGACAACAAGGACTGGACAGAATATGACCAAAAGATTGTTTGTTTGTTTGTATGCTGTTTTTGTATTTTCCTGTAAAAGTCATTAATATGTTATTCACAACTTGTTGATATTTTTTTTTTTTTTGCTTTCTCTTGTGGTTGGCTTCTCAAAGGCAAAAACATATGAGTCAAAATGGTCAGTGTCTGGTTACAGAGCTGGAACCTGCTATCCAAAAGTCTCCAATTTAAATTCCCCCACCCACCCTGCCACTAGATGGAATTGTGTCTTCTCCCTCCCTGCCACTCTACCAGTATAGAGGATTTGTACTTCCTTTCTCCACAAGATGGATTTGTATCCCCACCCACCCTACTGATAGATTTACTTTCGATCCAGGCCTTACTGTTACTGTTAACTTTATTTTTATTCTGAGGGAGCCCAATGTCTGTAAGCCCCATGGTTTCTTTCTGGGCTTCCGACCACTTTCATTTGCTTTTGTGTAACTGTCTTGTTTTATCGTTATTTGTATTTTGTGGTAAAAAAAAATTGTTCCCCCCCCCCCCCATTCTACCATTATAGATCGAGGATTTGCACTCCCATTGAGATTGACTTGTATCCTCACCCACCCACCCTGCAACTAGATAGATTTGTGTTTTCCAAACTACCCCACCACTAGGTGGATTTGTTTGCCCTGTCACCACCCCACTCCATGGATTTACATTTTCCCCCACCCAGTTACTAGTTGGATTTTTG
Organism: Catalaphyllia jardinei; assembly: GCA_022496165.2. NCBI lineage: Eukaryota > Metazoa > Cnidaria > Anthozoa > Scleractinia > Caryophylliidae > Catalaphyllia > Catalaphyllia jardinei. The sequence goes on along the minus strand of CM042748.1, from coordinate 1,822,640 downwards.
GTAAAATTAACTGTACTTTCAAACTTAGCTTCTATCTTGTTCCCATACCACAGGGTGACTAAGATTAGTTCTAGTCCCCCCTAGATGAAAATATTCCAGCCTGGTTGGGGTTACGATCAGCGTTTCATATCATTCAGCATTCTCCAGTAGCCATTGTAATACGCACCTGGCAAAACAGAGGCACTGTGAGAGTAATGCGCTACTCAAGAACAGAATATAATGACCCGGTCAGACCCAGACCACTCCATTTGGGGTCTATTGCCCTAACCATCATGTCACCGCCACCCCCCACCTGCACCCCAATCAATTAGGTCAAATTAGTTCCAAAGTCGATCCGTCTTCTATTTGAATTGTGCATGTAAAATGCTTACAATACTTAGTGCTGACGAAGCCTAAAGATTGCTGTCTTCAGAGCTCACAAACAAACCTTGCTTTGATAGGCTAAGTTAAATTAAATCGGCTTCGAACCTTCTCTGACGTCTGCCCAAGAGGGGGGGAGGCACTCCCTATAATGGCCTATATGGGGAGGCTCCGCCCGAAAGGGGAACCTTTTTCAGGCTTCAGGTATGTAAAAGGGTAGGGATTTTACAAGTTGAGGTATATAAAAGGGTAGGGAAATCGATCATTTAGGTATTTAAAAGGGTCTTTAATTATAATATTTCGAATAGACGCTTCTTATGGCTGTATCAGCTTATTTATTAAGCAGTACATGAAAATGAGAACAAGACTTTTAAAAGTAGGTGTGTGAAAGGGGTATCTTTCATAATAAAAGGTATATAAAAGGGTAAGGGGTTGGACCTCGGGGTGGAGCCTCCCCGTATTATACTTTGTTAAGTATCCCCCCCCCCCCCCCCGGACGTCTGGCAGGCAATCGCAGGGCACGTTACCGAGCCTCGGAAAAACTGAAGTAAGCCAACTTAAATTACTTGTTAGTGCAATGTCATTTGAACCTTATTCTTGTGTTAGTTATTATTTTAGGTCATACCATCTATATATGGGAATACCAATAAATTGTTGTTATTCTTGCAGTGTGCGGTTGTTAACAGAAAAGGGGCTTCCTTTTTGCGTTTTTAAAGTGTTTGTGAAGAGGATTTAGCTAAATCTTTTGAACGTCTAGCAGATATTCGCTCTTGATTTTGTGCGTGACAGTTGGCTCAACATGCACCCTTCCCCGGGGGTCTCCTTGTTAATTGTCAAATAGATTTCCGAGCCTCGAAAGAGCAAAATGGCCGCTACTTTCGGCTTTCAAAACTTTTAGCAGTAGAACCATCCGAAATTCTGCTACATTAACTTTTCCTTTTGCACCAAAAGGGGGCACTAAAGAACAATTTAAAATAATGAAGTACAACACTGCTCTGTGCCCCTCCCCCAGAGTTTTTCCTTTGCCCCCTACCCCCACCTCCTTCACTTTCGTTTTCTCTCTCGTCTCCAGACTCCCAGTCCCGGCGTCAATAATTCCTTTCAAAAAAGTCAATCTTTCCAATGATGTTTTCAATTTGTGCCTGCACTCAACTTTTCTTTCTCCATTGGCTGTTATCACAGTGGTATGTGTTACTGATGATGTACTGGTTAGGTTTGCTGGAAGGGCAAATAATCACGATGAACACGACTTTTGAAAGCGAGACGTTTAACATTTCTTCGTCAACTGAACCTCATTCTGGAGCTGAGAGGGATGAATTTCGAAGAAACACTTTATCCTGAGGAAATACAGAAGACCAGCTTTAATCACTAAACTGCTTCAACTCTGCATGTTCGCCTGGACAATAAAGACCTCGGTAAGATATGAATTCTCCACTCGGTATCAACCTTCGATTTACAAGAACTAAATCAGAGTTCGATTGTTGCTTTACTGAAATCACTGTATGTCTACTTAAGAATTATGATTCAAAAGTTGCAAAAAAGTGAGTTCTTTCGTTGTTCTTGAATTTGGCAATCTTGCTACGAGGCTAGTTTCAAAGCGTTTGTAAATTTAGAATCTTTAATTTCCGAAATTTGGACAGGAATGAGTTTAGTGTCACAGTGCGCGAGCAATCGAAAATGTCAGCGTTGTTTATGACGATAAACTCGTCTACGGTTTCCATGGATTCGGGTGAAAATTCTAAATCATTTGCTTCGGCCATCGGTGCAGTTCGTATCGAGTTTTGGAGCGAGAGAATTGTGACATTTTTCGTAGCGAAATTGAAGAGAAAATTTTTACAAAAACCAAAAAAAAAACAAAAACAAAAATATAATATACAAAAAAATTGTTTGAGTTTTCGTTCAGCCCGGTGTAAATAGCCGAGGATAAAAAAATGGCTTCGTGGCCTAGCCGCGAAATTAGTGCTGATGGTAAACATCTTCCTCCGCTGAAACAAAAGTCTAAAATACCAGTCAGAGTGACTCGGTTAAGCAGTGACAGCGACAAAAGCTCTTCATCAGAAGACGAAGGCGGTAAAAAGCCTAGCTTGTCGAAGGATTTAGCGGAAAAACTTCAAAGTCAGCCACCATCAAGGATTCCCATCAAGGTCGGTCAGCAAAAGAACAAGATCGAAAAGGACAAACTTGCAGTGAAGAATGTGCGAGCTGCAATGGGAGAAAAACCTTTGGAAAAAGACTCAGGTATTGTGCTCAATTTGATCTTTTTTCTTTGGTCATAAGCTTAAAACATGACTGTGTAGATTGTATGTAGTAAAGAACTATGTTAAAGAACTATGTTAGCTTCTGACCGGATTTCATTGTAACTTTAATTCCAGTTAAATGTTTTTACTGTTTCATCATTTAGTAATGTGCGATTTTTAATTTGCCATTAGAGGGAACATTAGACCAAAAAAAAATGTTTTAGAATCAGCTTTGGAATTTATATAATGTAAATCTTACATTAGAAAGGAGTAGAGAACAAGATTTAGAGTGCGCGGTTAGAATAAAAACAATTGCTAAAACTAAAAACTCGAGAGAGCAAAACTTATGTTTTCCTAAGGTAAAAAAAACCTTTCTTAGTATCAGGGAAAGATTGTAGGTTATGCCTGTGCATGAAAAAAAAAGTTTTGAAAACACTTAACTTAGTTCCTTTGTTCGATCGTGAAGGGGAGAATGGATTGTGTCTACGACTTTCCATCTTAGCAGTTTTTGTGCTTGTTTAACTAGCGAAGGTTAAGCAAAAACGAAAAACAGAAATAATTACAATTAAATGCAGCTCGATAATACCCAAAATGTTCTAAAGAATTTTTTACGTTTCAGTTCAATAGTAAGACAAATAAACTAAACTAAAAGGTTGCGGTGACTCCCAAAAGCAAATCAATTCTGTTACGGTGTGAAATGGTAAAATGCCGTTCCCAAATTTTTGCAGCCTAAATTTTGGCAGAGGAATTATTTCTGTACTGGTAATCAAATCTGTAGGGTTTCTTACTGCTAAGTTGACATGCTCATTAAAGTGTTCTGGAGTATTAAAGATAAGAAATTCCCACCATCGAGATAACACGGCAGAGAAGCAACAAGTATTTGCATTGCTATGGAGACTACTCAGCCCCAAGCTTCGCGCGTAATTTACAGAAAAACCGCTAAAAGAATGGGGAGGGGAGTAATCTCTTTGTCACTTTGCGCAGTTTAACTTTGTGGTCTTGTTTCATTGATAATTTTTGTCTTTTTAATACTCTGTTAGAGGACATAGGAAGACTGAAAGGGAACTAATAGTGACAATATGGTTATAGGTATTAATCTACGAGAAACGGGAGGAAAACAAGCCAAGACTAAATTCAGTACCAGTCCTCCAACAGCAGCGAAACGCAGCAGTCGTAAACCTGCCAAAGAATCGATACCACAAGTGAGACGACGACTGCCAAAAGTACCAAGACAACTTACTCCGTTAGAAACAATACAGGTAAATGACACCCTCTTGCTGCCGATATGATGCAAAATGAACCTTTTCTTTTTCATATCCAAACCAAACTGGGATAAAGCGAGATCACAACAAAAGCATTAAAGGAATTCAATGTTAGGAAGGCCGTCCGTCTTAGCCTGGGTAGCTGGTGTTATTTTAAAAGCGAGTGCTTTTATTTTGGTAGCGAAGCCGTGAGAGGATTGGGAAAGGGTCGAGTTGAAATTCACTCGGGGCTTCTCTGCTCGCGGGGATATGGCGGCTCCGCCGCTCGTCCGCTCACGTATCTCGCCAGCTATGCAGGCTAGGTCCGTCTTGTCGATTTCACTCCATCCCAGCGGCAGCCCCTAGGAGCTACTGTTTTCTTACTTGTAATAAAAGACATTCAATTTTATGAAACAACGATAAATCCTATTCCTGCTAATGCATGGCATTGTAAGGTGCGTAGCAATTAATTTGCTGTGTAAATGGAGTCAAGGCAGAGTTCTTATACTATACAAAGGAATAATGTATTGATGTTCAGGTAGACAAATCCTTGTCAAGTTTTTCACCAAGAGTTTATAAACCGCATTGTAACAAACAGGTCTCCAAGGATGAGAATGAACTACGCAATGAAACCTCGGCCAGTGATTCATCATCTGCAGCTAGGACAGATGACGTCACGCCAGATTTTGAGTGTAACATTGCGCGCGTGGAAGATGAAGATCTCACGCAAGGAGCAGAATCAAACAGGAGTGGAAGTGAATATGGAGACGACTTTGAACGATATTCAGTCTCCAGTGATGAACAAACACTACCTAATGTGCCGCCATGGCTAAGAGAAGCAGTCAAGTAAGATTTAAGTCTACTAACTTAACTATTACCAGAAATTTGAGGCGTCCTTCCACACTTGATGCTCTTTGCGCTGTGCTAAAGTTCACGTCAAGATCGATAGCGTTCATGAGCCATGCAGAGTGATGCAATTATCCAACCACAGACAAACACTCATAACGACCCTAAACATTGTGTCTATTTACATTTCAGCTGGGTCAGAAATTCCCCCTCCTTGCCCAGGCCCCCCCCCTCCCACACCTTTCTCCCCCTTCAAAGACAAATATTCTCATTTACGAGGTTACTTTTAAATTGTTGCAGGGAACAAAAAGCGGCAAAATTGGCCGAAAATGAAATGTAAGTATTACATTCTAGTAGCCATACCCAGACTTTACTGAGTCAAGCATTGATTTTAGAATCGACGATTCGACAAATTTAACTATCCTTCTTTATAGGAATATAGTATTAAAATCAATGTTAATCTTAAAATAAGCGCGAAAAACGGAAAATTTAAAAATTATACGAACAATTTTCTCACATAAGAAAATATATAAACTTCAGAAGCGAATCACGAACTAACAAGTTCAATTTATTTTCATTTAAGAAATGCCTCAGAAAGTGCCAATGATGCCACGACTGAGCTTGGTGCTGGCCATAAAGACATCCACGAAGACTTGAAAGCTAGTTTGTATCCGGCTCCAAAAGAGGTCTGCACTGATTTCGTGGCGGACGAGTTGGACAAAATAATTTCCGACCTGAGTGTCATGAACGCTGATATGACAGACGAGGAGCATGCTGACGCAATGGCGTCTTTGTTGTTGCTACGCGACGAGGCCAGGTATGCCCTGAGTGATGTCCTAAATTATTTTATGTCAACCCAGAGACGAAGAGGTCAATCTGAGGCTTGTGGAACGCTAATACAATACATTACAATGCATGTAAAATGTGTGCGATGTTCCACATTTTTGCCAGAGGACTAACACTATAAAATTGGCTACAAAAGTATTCCTTCCAGAATTTATGTAATTTTATTAAAGCTGTGTCTCGTATGCCCCTTGTAGCGAGGGAGCGGAGTTTCAGGCGTGAGTGCTTAGTTTAAGAAACCAAGTACGTACAACTCTCGCGGGTAAGGATCCGTCCCAAACCAAAACACTAGCACTTGGTATTACCACAACAGCGGAAGCTAAAAATCTGCCAAATATATTGAAGTGATTTATTTCCAAAAGTTACAAGTTGATTGTTCTATTGCATTCTCGAATTTCATTTGCATATTTTTACTTAAACGATTTCACTATAGTATACTTTCCAAAATAAGTTTTAACAAGCCTTAGAACGTGAAACACTGTTATGTGATTTCTTGAAGCTGTATGTGTGAAGCTGATAAAGGTTAATTAAGCGCCATGGCGAATTTGAAAAAGCTTACGTTTTGAGCGCTAGCCCGTTTCACTGTTCTTCTCAGTGCTGCTGCGAAACTTAGAGGAAGAATTGCCGCTGGAAATATCTTATTCGTGAAATTCTCCAGGGGCCGGTAATCCACCTTTATCAATTTCTTTCACTGCCGATGCATCACAGGATTTTTTTTTCAGCCATCTCGTGATGTAGTGCAAAATAATAAAGAGTCTTTTGTTGCGTTTGTCCAGTAAACGATATGAGTTAATTTTACAGGGAGCGAGAGGAAGACATGAAAGATACGAAACATGACGTAAAAGAAAATAACGAAGTGCTCAATGGTGATGCTTCTATTGCAAGTCTTGTCGACGACGCTGTGAAACCAATGTTTGAAGAAGAAAACAACTTGGAAGAAAAGGCAACAAGTGACGAAGAGTTCGACTGTAGCTCTGTTACGGTATCAAGCGAAGGGGAAAGAAAAATCGCTGCACTGGATGAAAAATCAAGACGACTTAAAGCTCAGTTTGCTGAGGAAAACAGACTAGCTATTGAATCTATGGACAAGATTCGAGAAGAGATCAAACAAAGCCAGGAGAGGGAAGACGTCATAACCAATGATATGGAGGAGATGAGACAGAGACAGGATGAAATCAAACAAGACCTGAGACGCTTAGATGAGATGTCCAAAAGACGAGAGCGCGAGGAGGAGAAGTGGAAATCGAAGATCGATCAGAAGAAGAAAAAAATCGCAAAGAGACTGGAGAAGCTACGGGCCGATCGGCTTCAGTATAAACAGGAGACGGAAGCGGAAAACGAGGAGCCAGAAAACCAGGATCACTCTGCTGTCCAATGTAAGAATGGGGCAGAACATCAGATGGAACACGAGTGTAAAGATGCAGGTAAGGCAACCTCTAGTTGTCTTAAGGAGGACACGTCCAATATCATTTTATATGAGCCCCACGAGGTTAAAGAATATAGCAGCGTCAAACAACTGGAAAAGAAGCGCAAAGAACTTCGACGTCTGGAGAAAATGGAGAAGAAAGCTATCAAAAGAGAGAAGTTGGAACAAAGAGAGCGAAAAAAGATTGAAAAAGAGAAACGAAAAGTTGCTCGTAAACTTGAAAAACTAAGAGCTAGGAATTCAGCAGTTACTGAGAAAGATCTGGGGTCCTCTCAGAGTGTAAATAATCAAGCTCAAGGAGTTTCTAGTGCTTTACTGCAGGGAAATTCTGAAGAACCCCAACATCACAGTACATACGTCACTGCGACTTGTGACGGTGACCTACAACAACAGGATAACTTAAATAAAACATCTGACGACCGAGATCCAACAGAGGGACATTTTGCGTTACACGCACGTGAGCTCCGGTCCAGTTTGTCTAATGGAGTAACAGTAGAACTTGGAAATTCAGACCTTGACATACCTGAAGATATGAAAAAGCCGGTTTCGGACATCACCATTTGCGAAACAGAAGTAGCAGAGCTTGGTTCAGATGAGATAGATAATATGCACCAAAGATCATTCAAACTTCAAAATGACAAGTATGTAGCTACTGAAAGTTCTATTGGAGAGGAGGAGGAAAAGATACCACACAGCGAATTTGTTATGGAGAATTCAAAGGAATCCAGCCACTCAGGTGATAATCAAATGGCCAACGAGAATGCGTCAGAAGACGTCGAGATCGATTGCTTAGAGAAAGAAGACACCTTGAAAGACATATCAGTGGAGCTCGTCAGTATTGAAGAACAATTGGATCTGACTGAACCCCACAACAACCCCAAATGTGGTGGGGAATTAGAGATGAATTCCGAGTCAGACGAAGGGGCATTAAAAACAGCTGGCACGGAATGTGATGAGTTATCTTCCTTACGAGGAGAGATTCTTGTAAACAATACTTCTAAGAGGGAGGTCGTTGCAACGGGTACCGTTGAGGCGAGTGGAAAACAAGAGGAAATTTCTGACTTGATCGCAACAAATACCAGGCCATTGGGGTCTGCCGCAGAGTGTTTGGATAATATATCTGTCTACAGTAAGATTGCTTACGACGATATCCCTCCACTATGTTTTAACGGCAAAGAAACATTGGCAAAAAGTGATGCTTTTGGTCAAATTGATGGTGGGAGCCACGATAATTACGGCCCACTGGAGTGTTTGGATGATGCAGACTTGGAACTATGCACTCGTTCCAAAGAAAACAAGCGGGCCGGAGAGTCACATGAAAAGGGTGTACCAAGGCCTGAATATGACAAAAAAGATGATTTTCCAGATGATTTTGTGAACGATGAAAATAATGAAACTATCGATATGACACTGAGTGATAAAAGCTTTGACTATGGCAGTCCCAGTTGTGCAGGGAACGGTAGCCTTGAAGCCAATGAACCTTGTCCATTAATGCGAAAGGTTTCTGGCAGGTCTACGTGTGGTGGAGTACAACCACTTTTAAACTCACCTGGAACTGGAGAGTTCAACTCAACATTTGAAGATACAGCTCCTTCAGAAGAGGAAATAAAAGCCAAAGGACGGGGTGAAAGTGATCGATTTTCCTTGGAAGAAAATTCCTCTCTACAACACTTGGAGACTGGATCTCTCGAAGATGAAACGTGCATGAGCTTTAAAGATTTAACAAAGGAAATGCAAGAGGCGCTTGTACAGCGATACGCTGCTTGCACTGATGTAGAGGGAGCTGACAACATAGAAGTTGAGATCGTCTATGAGGAAGTGAGCCGTCGCTCATCTGACGAAAACTCATTCTCTATCGTCTGCGAAGAGGCCAGTGTCCAAACTTGCGACGACGAGAAGTGGATGGAACAAGACGTCAAGGAGGAAATAGATGATGTATCTATTAGAAAGCCGTCTTGTAGTAAGGAAGCTTTGTTAGACTTCGTTAAAGATGATGAGATGACAGTTGACACTTCAAAGTTAGTTAGCGTCTTTGCGCAATCTACAGTTCAGTCTCCCAATTGCAAAATGCAGGAAGTGCTTTCAGATCATGACAATAACGAATCTTTGGAGAAGTCCAGACGGTTGAAACAAGATACACCTTCACATCAAGGAATTTACGAGGACGCTAACGTTCCAATGGCTTCTGCAAATAGTGATGCAAGCAGAAAACCTCTTGTTGATTCCGAAGAGGCATTGAATTATAGCCATTCACACCAGTCTGGTAATGGTGAAGATGTAGAGAAGGCCTTCCTGGATAGTAAATTGCATCCAGTTATTGATGCACCAAACGAGCTAGATTCCTCAGCTTTATTCAATGATACACATCAATTTGACTACTCCGGTGACAAGGATGACTACAGCCCTGCAAGTAGGACTTACAGCTTTGGTAATAATATATTGGAAAAAAAGAACGACCAAAAGCTGTTTGTAGGCGCAGAAAATACAGACTTGCACAGCAGAGGTGAAGTTTCTGACGTTGCGTACTGTATAAAAGGAACTCTAGCTGAGACAAAAGTGCAAGATGAGCAACGCCTTTTAATGGATCTGGATGCCATGAATGAAGAAACTCAACAACTGATGGAACAAAACACACAAGATGACGAGGGTTCTTTTGATGAAAAGGCAGTTTGTGATTTTTCTAAAAATACAGTTAAAGTCAGTAGTATCACGACTGAAAGTTCCCGAGCAGATGGTGCCGTGGCAAGAGGTGCGGACGAATCTCCTGTCAGTGAAATTCGAGAAGTGCTGGAAGAAAGTTCAGAAGTTGAGATTTGTGATACCGGTGATGAACTTGATTCTTGGGGCCCAATAGATGATATGCCATCAAGTGATGCTCATTGTGTTATTGTTGGCAAGGAAGAATCTGTCTTTGGAGCTCCATACTTATCTGATGTTGTTAACAAAGGATCTAAGGGTGAAGAAGAAGACAGGAAAACTCTTGAACATGAGACTAGCCCAGTATCAGCTTTGGAGTCTGTAACGGCATCAGGAGAACGTCATACAGACAGTTTACTTTCACCGCGCTCTGTTGCTGGTGTACGTGTCAAATCAACCCATCGTGAACCAGAAGCAGATACAAAATTGGATTCAGTCGGTGATTTGTCTCTCCCCAGGGTCAATGGCGTCAAGAAAGGGGTATTCTCTGCTCATCAAGATATTTCAGTTTCCGACAACTATCACGAAATCTTGGCAGTTGGCGAAACGTTTCAAAGGACAGAATATCACGAAGAGCCTGTTCTACGGGTAGCTCCTGGAATGGGCAGGAGCTGCCAGAAAGACAATAAGGCGACCGATAGTGACGTTAAAGCTATAGGTGGTGATGGATTGGTGTCAGTTACCTCAATAAATGAAGAAACGTTAGACGCTTCATTAGAAGATAAATTTCCTGAAGTTGATAGACCATCCAAAGAGATCAGTCAGTGTCCCCATGCTGCCAAAAAGCGTTTATCAAGAAAAGTAAAAGTGACGAAATGTAAGCTCAATGAGGATGAGTTTATAGACGACTTGGACCAATTACTTGATGAAGCTGAAGAAGACATACGAATTGAAGAAAGCATGTCGTCTCGTTCCTCAGAGAGTAAAAGACCAGTTGAGGAAATTCAAGATCAATCAAACATTGATGTAAAAACTCTGGATGAATCTGTAACGTGGGTGACTGATTTTGACATGAAAGAGATATTGCCATTGTCGTGTGACGAGGAAGTGGCACCTATCAACGATAGCACTTTAGAGTTGATTTCAGAAGACGAAGAAGAACCAGATTCCTGGGACGCTTTCGACGAGCTTGTTGACAGACGATTTGAAAGTCGCGATTCTAGCTTTGTTTTGAACGGAGGAGAAAACAGAGCTAACTACGAGCGAAGGATAGCAGCAGTGGTAAACATCTCCGAAGATCTTCTGCATCAAGAGTTACTGGCAGCAATTAAAGCAGCAGCGTGTGAGGTTACTGAGATTGACCCCTTGGAAGATGAGGTGAAGCAAAGCGTAAAAAAGCATCATGCACACAAGGATGATATAAATAGCCCAGCGAAAGACAAAATACAAGCGTATGTGACCAACAAAGAAAAAGGTGGTACTGGAGAAAAGGCGACAGTTGGAGACGCTATTGAACAATTGAACAAACTGCATTTAATGGTCACTGACATACGAGGGCAGCTAAGTGGAAAGAATGGAACCAAAGGACAGAGATGTGCTGTAAAAACAGAGATTAATTCAGTCCCAGTTCTACTGCACAGCATTAAAGCACTTGATGATAACATCGGAGAAATGGCAGAGGAATTAAAACAGGCAACTGAAAAGAGTAATGAGGGCAAAGTCAAAAGGGACGAGCATGTCGGGGCGGAGATGTTAGAGGAAAGTAAAAAAGAAAAGGCCAAAATGTTGGTTGAGATCACCATGATACAGGAGGAAGTCGTGGCGTTTAAGAAAAAGAGTGATTCTTTGCATGCTGAACTTGAAGCTACAAAAGCTGAGTTAAAATGTCTTCAATCCAGGGATGAGTACAAACAAAGAGAGTTGACAAATTTAAAAAATGATTTTGAAAGAAAAGAGAAAAAGTGGAATGATACAGAAGAGAGCCTGGAAAATGCTTTAAAGGACAGGTTAGAGCTGTTGGATGAGGTTGAGTTTTTGGAGGACAGCCTGAGGTTTAGTCGAGAAAACAATGAGAGGCTGGACAATCGAGTTGACGAATTAAATGAGACTATAAAAGAATTAAAGAAGCGTGCTAAGATGGATAATAAGCGACACGTGTACGGACATTTACGCGAGGAAGTAGAGCTATTGAAGGGATCCCTGGAACTGTCTAATCAACGAGAAACGTTGTTGAGATGCCAGGTGGACGGTTTGGAAGCAGATGTATCTAATTTTAAACGTTGTGAGCAGGCCTGCAAGACTGCAAAAAACGAGAAGTCGAGGATTATAGAGCAACTTGAGGAACAGCTGAGTACAGTTGAGAAGGAAAAGGCCAAAGTGATCGCAGAGCTGTCAAGGGCATCAGATAAGGAGAATCTGCTGAGTGAACTTAAGAAAGAAAACATGAGGGTTATAAAACAACTTGAAGATCAGTTAAATAAGCTTACTAAAGAAAACTCCACGCTTAATGCCGAATTGTCGAAGGTATTAGAGAAGGATAATCAAATGACTGAACTCAAACGCGAAACAAAGACGGTCATAAAACAACTAGAAGATCAGCTAGCGACCCTTAAGAAGGAAAATGACAACCTGGCCACAGAATTGTACAAGGTATCAGAGAAAGATAACAAAATGACTGAGCTTAAATGTGAAATGTCGACCATCATAAAACATCTTGAAGATCAGGTAGCGAACCTTAAGAAGGAAAATCACAACCTGGCAACAGAATTGTGCAAGCTATCAGAGAAGGACAGTGACAGGATTGAATTAAAAGACAAAACGTCCAAGTTCATGAATGAACTTGAAGATCAACTAGCGGCACTTAAGAAGGAAAATTCCATGCTATCCACAGAATTGTACAAGGCATCAGAGAAGGACAATGAGATGAGTGAATTTAAACGCAAAACTTCCAAGTCCATAGAACAACTGGAAGATCAACTGGCGACACTTAGGAGAGAGAATTCTATGCTAAAGGAAGAATTGTACAAGGCA
>CM042748.1:1797680-1810010 GCA_022496165.2 Catalaphyllia jardinei | reverse complement strand
CACTTAGGAGAGAGAATTCTATGCTAAAGGAAGAATTGTACAAGGCATCAGAGAAGGGTAATCAGATGAGTGAACAAAAACGCGAAACGTCGAAAGTCATAAATAAACTTGAAGATCAGCTCGCGACTCTTAAGAAGGAAAATTCCACCCTAGTAACGGAATTGTCAGGGGCATCAAAGAAGGATAACCAGATGAGCGAATTACAAAGCGAAACGTCGAACGTCATAAAACAACTTGAAGATCAGCTAGCAAAGCTTAAGAAAGAAAATTCCACGCTGGCCACCGAACTGTCTAAAGTCTCGGAAAAAGATAAACTATTGAGAGAACTTTGCAACCAAGTAGAGAACTTGACGACTCAGAACAAGTTTCTGCAACATCAAGCATTGAAAGCCAAAATGCACTTTCCTGATGAATTGCAATGTCAGCAAGAAGAAACCAGAGAACTTGGAGAAGGCAGCACGCGTTCAACGAGGAGTTGCGGAAGCAAAAGCTCCGATATTAAAATGCTAAGGAGGCGAATTCGTCAAAATGAACAAGAACTTGAGTTCTTAGGGAGATTCATTCGACAGAGAGGTCTTGAGTTTGGGAGAAGACCACAATATCACATTGACCCTGATGCGAAAGACGAGCCTGATAAACTGCCGAGCGTAAAAAACACCATAAACCACGAGCACCAACATGGAAACAGTAACCAGGACACAAGCCAAGTGCCACAAATGGAGAAGATCATCGAGGGCATCAGAAAATCTCTCCGACAGAGGGAGAATGATTTGCAGAAAACGAAGGATGCTTTAGCTCTGAAGACAGAAAGAACTGACTTTCTGGAGCGTCGAGTTGAGGAGACAGAAATGTTACTTGAGGAGAAAAACAAGCTTCTAAGAGAGAACCAATGCAATTTAGAACAGACTGATGCAGCTTTGCGACAGCAGTTAGAAAGATCAGCAACACTTGAAAATCAATTACAAGGAATGGAAAATGCCAGAAACACTGCAATAACATCCATCATGAACAAAGATCAGGAATTGGAGGAGGCCTTCCGTAGGATATGCCAAAGAGATCAAAAGATTGATGATTTAATTTATCAGTTAAAGCAAGAAAGATTGGATAAAGAATGTCTTAAAAGAGCCATTGAAGTGACAGAAAACAACGCTCTTAGAGAGAAAGGACTATTGCAAAGGCTAAGAGAACTTGAAAATCAGTTACAGCAGACGGAGGAGCTGAAGGAAACGACATCAGCGTCTCTGATGGACAAACAGCACGAATTGGACCAGTTGTACCGCAGCTTAAGCAACAAAGATGCACAAATGGATGACTTAACACTAGAGTTGAAACGGGAAAGAATAGAAAAACACGATTTGAGAAGGGCCATTAGCGCTGCGGAGTGTAATATTAATAGAGAGAGGGAACTTCTCGAGAAATCAACACAACTCGAAAAGAGGCTACAGGAGACGCAAGAGCTAAGAGAGAAAACGCTAGTGTCACTTAAGAATAACAAGGAGGCATTAGAGCAAGCCCATAATAAGATTGATGAATTAAGTCAAAGGTTAAAAGAGGAAACATCGAATAATAAATGTTTGAGAAGGGCTGTTGAAGATACAGAATTTAACGCGAAAAGAGAGAAAGAATTGTTGGAGAAACGAAGAACCCAGTTTGAGATTCAGCTACAAGAAATGGAGAGGCTTCATGAAAAGACCCAGTCTTGTATCAAGATCAAAGAGACTGAGCTGCAGCAGGTTTACACCAAGCTAAGCAGAAAGGACGATACAATTGACGAACTAAAGCAGGAACTAAAACAAGAACGGTCTAAAAACAGAGAATTGAAAAAGACTATGGAGAGAAAAAATTATAATGTTCAGCGACAAAAAAAACTCCTGGATAGTAGAGAAGAAGAAGTGGAAAGATTGAAGGAGCAACTTTATGACTACGAGAAGAAAGTGGAAAAGTTAAACGCTAACTTGAAGCAAATTAGAACGGAGCTAGAAGTAGCTGAAGGTATCTCATCGCGAATACAATACGATCACTTGGCAGTCTTTCCCACAGAGCAAAGCAGGCATACCAAGGAAAACGTCAGAGGAATGGGATCGTCAATGGTACAAGTGGCAGAGCGCCTAAGTAAGCTACTGCGAAGACAGAAAGATGTAGATTCATCAGCCGCGTTACTGAAACAGAAAGAAGCTAAAGCAAAGCGTGTTGAGGAGAGGTTAAGAGAGGAATTGAATCAACAAGATAATGAAATGGAAAGCTTAAAAAGTTCTCTCTTGATGAGTGTGACCGAAGCAGAATGCACGAGAGGTCGCCAAAGAGAACTCGAGTATCAAAATATTGAACTCAAGAAAAATCTTGCAGATGAGAGTGACCAAGTAAAAAAGCTAGAAATACTTGTCAAGCAACTTGAAGGAGATGTTGCAAGAGCTCAGACTTCTTTAAAAGACAAAGAAATCACACTGGAGGAAACTAAAGAACGTTTGCAGTTAAAAAGTTCGCTTTTAACAAGTATGGAGGCCAAATTGTGTCTAAGAGACAATGAAATTGAGGAATTTCGGGTGGCAAATAAGGAGAGAGGTTTGGAGTTGGAGCGTGTACAGAGGTCTCTTAAAGAAGTAAAGAAGGAGTTGGAGATTTCCTCATCCATTATCACAAAGCAAAATGAGGAGTTTGTTCATCTCAGATCGAATGTAAACAGAAAAAGCTGGGAAGCAGACAAAATGAAGTTTGGGGTGGAACCGACACAACATGAGGTAAAACTGCTATCAATTCAGCTTGAATGTGCCAAGAAAGACAAGGAAAGTCTTTCACGAGAACTCGCGGCTGCTACCGTGCGTTTAGAAAACGAGCAAGTCTTGGCAGATAGACAGAAGAAAGCTCTTCAGGAGCAAGTGAAGTCTGGATTAGAAGATCTGAGAGATAAAACCAAACTTATTTGGGACATGAAGATGAGCCTTCGGGAGTCCACAGCTCGGATCTCAGGACTCGAGGAAGAAAAATTAGAAGAAGACGAATGCTTTGAAGACTACAAAAGAAAATGTGCAGGTTTGCTTCAGTCCGGGATAGGATCAGCAGATCACGAGATGTCTGATCCGAGAAAAGAAAACCAAAGGCTACAATTTGAACTGCTGCCAAAGAAAACTTGTGAATTTCCTCAAGATGGGATAGAAGACACATCCTCTGGGGAATTCAAGGTTAGACTTGCCTTTGTTGTAACTTGTCCTTTCGGCGTTCCCATTTGGCACCCGGAGAAACTAGAAGATGGAAGAATGTTTAGCTCGCTCTTTATACCATGATTTCCAACAAGCATTTTCTCTCCTGTTCTGTTAACCCAGTTTATTAGGTGGCTCAGTCAATTATTTCCCGTGAATTGTGTTTTTGTTGCAAATGTCTATCGGTTACGTGAGACATCTGGACTCTCTTATTTGAATGGTCCATTTGAACTATTTTGCGTGGCCTTTGTGCATGATTTACAGTTTTACCAGCTCGTATAAAATACTTTGGCATGTTTTACAGAGTTATCTTGTTATTAACCAATACTCATTGCCGTATGGTTCCACCAGCTGTATATGCTGGTTTGTTATCACAGCGTTTTGGTTTAGTTTTCATTTTTATCGTTTACCAGCAGACCGACTTGGACGCCAAAAGACTAGAAGCGATAACCAGGCTGAAGCAATTGGAGACTGATATTAAAAAAGACAAGACAACTGGTTGTCATGAAGAGATGCATGAGCCGCAGGAGTCAAGTGATACGCGGTCAGTAAAACTCCGTTAAAACTTCCGTTGATATTACGTGACATATGCAACGTTCATTCTAGGGAGGGGATTGGATCTTGGACAGTCTACGTGTTTTAAGTAGTTAACTTCTTTTAAAGCCTCACATACAGAGCCTAGCGACACGAATACGACAGGACTCACGACCAGAATGAGCCTGAGATAGACACTTTCCCAAGACGAAATCTGTTGTTTTATCTCAAGATATCAATCTGAGAAAGGTTTTCTTTTCTTCCGCAGAGCGGCACATTTTAGATTTGATTATTTATTATCTTTGACTTTTAGCCTATTTTACCATATTAGATCATTGTTGGTGTCCGCCATGTTGGTGTCCCTTCGAGGTACACAAACATGGCGGCTCCATACTGGGCTCTGTAAATTTGTGGAAAATATTAGTTTCCACAAATATTTGAAGTTTGGGAAAACGTACAACCCTTAAACTTGGAGAAGTATCTTATTTACTTATCTCCTATAACAGTAATAATTTTTTGACTTTTTTTAATTGCGTGACAGTGAATAATAAGAATAATAGTGGGTTCTGAAAAATACAACGCGCGTATTATATGTTAACCCCCCCTCCCCTCCCCTATCCTCCATGAGGGTACTCCCATATGAAAAGGTGAAAGATGCTTGTTATCTGGCTGAGGTATAAAATCAACGATTTTGGTATCATTTAAAATGTTCAGTTCGAGACACAACTATTGTCATCTGTCAAAGATTATTGCAGAGTCCACTTGAAAAAAATTAACGAAAATGTTGCTATGTCCTTTTTAAGTGGTATATTTTAGGAGTTAAATGAAGTCATCACAACAGGTATCTTCCCTTCTCGGGTTAAACTATTGAATAAGTTGTATATATTAAACAATTTTTTTTTGTTTATAGGATGCAGAATGATTTCGACAAAGGTCTCTTGTCGCGACGAGTTGAACCTTTCAAAAGCAGTGCTGTTCTGTCCGCAAGGGATCGAATCATGACAGACCCAACTACACCCAGATCAGCTAATAAAATCTCCATTTTTCTATGCACTGCTTAATTCATTACCATACAGATGAAAGAGAACTTTATCTCTAACACAAGAACAATTCTTTGAATGTTTTTTTTTGTGTGTGTAATAAAGGGAAATTGCCTAGGCCGCCGAAAAAATGTGAATATAAATATTGTCTTCCGTTTGTTTTCTCTTAAAGGGATGAACGGATAAGTTTTCACAACAGAACAGTTGATGTGATATGTACAGGTATTTTTTTTAATTTAATGCGAATAAATTATATAAAAGCATGTGTGATGTATTAGTGGTTTTCTTTTTAGCTTTCTCGGAAGCAACTCTGGATTTAGAAGACTATTAGGAGAACATTCTATGTTGTGACGATCGACCAGCGAAAGCAGGTAAACGTAGTCCTATCTTGGACAAGTTGGTCCGCCCACAAACGTTCAGTTTTTTCCTAGAACATGCGATGATGCGAGAGCGGCCAAAAAAGGGGCGTTCCCAGTGCCCCACCCATTTGCGTTCGAGTTTTTCGCAAATGCCATATGGTTACCACTTGCTTGAGATCTCGACGAACTCAAGACGCAAATATCGACAGAAGAATGCGTCAGGGAAAGGTTTTAAACTCCTGAATCCAAAATCCCATCTGGTAGTGCGTTCCAGGTCAGTTCCTAATTATTAGAGAGATTAAGATAGAGGTTTGCATAAACACTGCGATTAGAAGTTAACGGTCACGCGTTCGAGGTTTGCTGCACGTAAGACGTTAAGTTTACGGTTTATGTGGCCCGAAGACTTCTGTATACAAGATGAAAAACGTTATGAATTCTAACTATGTTTGTTTACATCTTAATTTAACTGTTACTATGAAGAGCTATTTTATTCGAAGGTATTATCTATGGACTAAATGTGTCACAAATATCCTTTTATCGATGCAGTTTTAGTGGAAGAAAGAACCACTCGTTACTCGGCAGCCATTTTGCTGGAAACTGAAAAAAGCGGTCGCGTTTCACAACATCATTGCAGCTCATGCATTGCACCTCTGCGCTAAAACCATATTAAATGAAAATTACAGATGTGTATCAACTAATCTACACTCCCTTTACGCGAAATGTTTCATAATAAAAGCAAAAATACCCTTGAAGTAAATGCCTTACTGAAAACCGCCTTCTTCACGTCCAAACACACTTGGAAGAATGTCTCAATCTTAAAAAAATTGTTAATACTTGGAAAATTGGGAGAAATTGGAAAAATGGGTCAAAGCTGGAAAAATGGATGACACTTGAGAAAATGAGTCATACCAGGAGCCCATCACCTGATGGGCTCCTGGTCATGCTTAAAACTGTGTCACACCTGGGCTCCTGGTCACACTTAGGAAAGTTGATCACACTTGGAAAAATGTTTCACACTTGGGAAAATCGGACAAATGTAAAAAAAATGGGTCACACTTTGGAAAATGGGTCACACTTAGAAAAATGGTTTACACTTGAAAAAAAATACATTTGAGAAAATGAGTAACACTTGGATAAAACACATTTGGAAAAATAGGTGTGTCACACTCCAAAAAATGGGTTACTCTAGGAAAAATGGGTCACACTTGGAAAATTTTGTCACACTTGAAAAAATTTGTCATACTTGGAAAATAATTCAGTCTTAGAAATGTGGATCATACTTGGGTCACATGTTGACAGTTGGAAAAAACTGTGATATATAACTGAAATCATGGTGCAAACTTCACAAAATTGGTCATTGTTATACACTTGGAAAAATGGGTTGCACCCACTGTCAAATTCTGTTTACATGACATAATATTCTCTAATATCTAAACAAAGCTTTCTGACAGGATTGTGGTACTGGTCGTGTGTTGTCCCAGCTTCTTGATGAAAGATCAGGCGCGCCAAAGAGAAGGAACAGAGTAGACGACATTGGTATGCTCGGTATTGGACTGGAACTAGACTGAAATAGAGGCTCATTCGGGGGAATATCATGTAAAGGAAATTAATGCCATTTGCTTTTGAAGACTCTCAACATTAGCCTCAATTTAAAGCTAGTTTTAGTCCTATACCGAGAATACCAATATCGTGTAATCGCTAATGCAACAAGTTTTTCTTCCATTGTATTTAGTGTTCTTTTTACCTAACCTCGTGTCTTCATGTCGATGTTCACATTACCGACATAAGCGTCTACGTCGCTGCTGTAAACCAGACCTTATAAAATGAGGAGTGAAAAAAGCGACATAGAAATGGTCGATTGAGAGACTGGGCGCGAGGGCGCTTTTTTCGTGCACTCGGTTTCCAATTTCTGTGCGGCCTTACTTTCTTTCTCACCCACATGACAGGAGCTCCGGTAAAGACAAGTGAGTTCACCAAACTGCAAAAAGTTACCTCTTTTATTTTTAAGATACATATGAATAAAAAAATAATCTGATTGATTCGAGTGATAATCATTCATCTTGTCACTTATTAATCTGGTGTTTACTAATACACGATTTCTATAATAGATAATATAAGCTTTGCCTAATTTAACTATTGATTAAATGTTGTATTCAAAAATTTACGTGACCTAGTAAAGTCCATGGACTGAGAAAAGGTGGGAGAGTTGAGTTTATTTATTTGTTTTTAGCCTAACTTCTACTCTGGTTGGGGGAGATATAAACGCGCTTAAATTTTTAGCGATTTCTCAGATATGAACGATGTTCTCAAACTATTCCTTAGCCTCCTACAGAGACACTCTTTGGACTCGTCACGCAATCTTTTACTTGGTAGGAAGATTGCGTGACGCCCTAAAAGGGCACCTAGGAAGAGGGCTACTCATCCCTCTGGTATCCGTAAATTTTGTAGTTCAGTGAAAAAAAGAATCATTTCCCAACTTCCACTTAACACCTTCCATCCCCTTTTGGGCACGGTCATATGCAATGCGAACGTTTAACGCCCATCCGTTTTTTTCTTTGCCACGAAGCAGTATCAAAGGGCCGGTTTGAAGCCAAAGCAGTTATCCAGATTACGAGTCGATAAACTAGGTGGATAACATAAGTTAACGTAACGTAACATGACGTAACGCTAAGCACGGAGGTATGAACTTTTCAGTTCTAATTACCAATTGGACTTTGAGACCCAGTTTTCTATGAGCGAATAGTCAACGAGGCGTAGGCCAGCCTAAATGTTTTAGTAGACCCTATAAAGGATGTTTGTCTATCAGCTAAGAAAGAAATACTAGATTTTCAATAGAACAGTCATTGAACAGTCGTTGTCTACACACAGGACAAGGATTACAAAGACCTGAGCTTTTTACATGCGTTAGTTAAACGAGAATTACGCACGCAGTGCATTTGGCCGCTGTGGAGAATAAAGGCTTGTACGCTCAAAGTTTTCTCAGGACTGTTTTGACATTGTTGTAAATAGGCTTGTAACTTAAAGAACTCAGCAGTAAAACTATCTACAAAGAGAGAGACTGAAGAGTAGAACGGTCTAAGGCTGGCTACAAAGAAAAGTTGCGTCACACTTTACTGTTCTCTTCGTTACTATCTGGTGAACGATCCTCCAATGGGATCCCGTTTAAGTCGAGGTTCTCCTTTTCCTCATCCTTAGCGAGTTCTCTAAGTTCCTCTGGAGTGACATACTTGTAGAAGTAGGACATGATTCCAAAGATGATGGCGATCACGCCCATGAGGCCCCCGTACAAGAACATCTCTTTTTCCTACAAAATAAAAATAAAAAAAATCCACCTGAAAACCATCTTCCTTCCTTATCGAGCCCAGACCTCCCATGACAAAGACAAAGGGAGTCAAACAGAGTGAGGATTGGGTACCAGATTACATTGGAGGCACGTACGTATGGCATTTTGCCCCATGTCTCCCGCGTTTGAACCACAAGATCGGCCCAAGAAAAAAAAATGCTAATACAGTGTACGCTATGTAAGCAATAGAGGACCAGAGGTAGAGAGAATTTGATAGAGTTATGAAAACCCGAGACGCAGTCCAGGGTTTGTTTAACTCTGGAGAATTTTTCTGAGAAACAAACATAAAGCGTTACTTATGCAAACGTTTCTGCACCTCCACGTGCAAACTCTCCCCAGCCCTAGGAACACTCTAGAGGTCATTTCCCATTTGCGTTTTTCTGAACTGACTTTACTAGCTAGTTTTGAATGCCAGTTATCTTCTTTTTGGCACCTTTAAGAATACGTTTTTTCCATACAGACATAAAAATTATTTCGCTTCACCGTCAGCTCGGTGACTCGATTGACTTACCACTCCCATTGCTGGCAACACTGAAGCCAATATAACCACAATAAGATCACCAAAGGCAACTGTTAACAACCAGAAAGACTGAAGGACAGACTTCATAGAGGCAGGAGCCTGACACAGAAAGGACATTATAGTTGTAACGGTACCTCTATGGACATCATTAAGCTGAATAAATATCTGATGAGTTAAGGAACCGAGCTAGTGAGCTACAGAGTTTAAATAGCTCATTTAAGATATACTTTGGTCATGTACAAAATTACTTCTATATTATAACCTGAAAGTAGTAGTCTACTAACATAGGAAAAGACCAGAGATAGTAATATACATTATATAGGAACAAGGATGGTTAAGGATGGAAGCTGATGGAGAAGATTAACACGGATTACAAATTAATTACTCACCTGTGAGTAAGCAAATCCCAACCCAGTAACAGAGAACATGACCTCAGATGCAGTCAGTACAACATACTGTGGAACCTGTAACACACGAGACACAGTCGTGCCTGGAGCATCCTCATACATGAACGAATCAAACTGGTAAAAGAGAGGAAGAGAAAGAGAAAGCGAAGTTATCGTACAGCGCCCAGTTGCTTAAAGCAAAGTTTATGGCGAGAGATGGTTATGGAGCCCAGAAAACTTCTTAAAAGCAGCAAACAAGGATACCAAGATTTCTGTTGGAAGGTCCACGACCGTGTACAATCTTTTGTTTTGCGTTCATACTGTATACATTAATTATAACAAGATTTGCATCATTTGTTTTCCGGTCAGAAGTAAACACTTATTATTTATTGTATATATAGCGAGAATAAACAAAGAACACTGAAGGGCTTTAGAGCAATTCCCCTCTGTCAACTGTACGTGTTTCACTAGAACAATTTCGATTCATTAAAATTCAGCTTAAGACAATAGACCTTAGAACCAGGCTCCGGGGAATAACTACGGAGTAAGGAGTATCTCCAGTAGTCCCTGAATAAACAGTGGCATAATTTAATTGTGGCATATTCTATTTACCTTGCCAGAGTCTGGTTCCTCCTTAGGCGGGTGAATAACCACAGTATAACCTCCAAAATTACCAAGCTTGATTCTCCTGTTTTGCTCCTTGAAGGAAAAAAAATTTCAGTGTACTTTCTTAGTCAGGGGAAGAACCACTGTGAACGTTAGGGACGAAGGGATGCTTTTCCATGAACTGAAATTGTTTCAACTTTTTGTGTTTTCAAGGTTCAGTAAATAGTTCACTACACATCGATAAATCAGTTAACGGCACCCGTGCAACATGCTGCAGCCAATCAGAGCTAAGATGTTATCCACTGAGCCAATCACAATAAACCGTTATTGGGTCACTATTTTCCCACGCTTGAGAGAGCTTACACTCTTCACGTGTGGCCAACGTATTTTCCCGCGCTACAGCCTTTTAGCATGGCGTTTGATTGGCTCTTAATCACAATACCTTCAGACAAAGTAGTTGGCTAAAACCAACATTAATTAACCAGAAAGCTAACATTAGAAGAAGTAAAGAGAAAAACAAGTTTACATTTTGCAGTGGCCTAGCTTGTGCCAATACTCACCACAGATTGAAACTTTGTTCCATTAGTCGCATGCATGATAGTGTTTATATAGTAGCTAGCGGAGAAAATAACAGAACAATTATTAGCTCAGTCTAAAAGGTAAAGTCTGCATACGAACCAAAAGGCCAATCAGGCCGAAACTTATCCTGGTTTCTGTAGCATGAAGCGACTAGAAGGATTTCTTCTCCCCCCTGGATGGGATGTTAGACCATCGCAGGGTTACCCCCAGCATTAAATTCACCGGAGACGCGGCGATACGCGCATCATCTACCAACTCATATGCAACGCGCGCTCACGGAATAATTGTTAAATATACTTTAAAAGTCTGTAGTCTACAGCCTAGTTTTTACCCTGGTATGAAGTCTGTAGTCCGCAGTCTTCATTTTACACTGACTGCTTGGTAAACATTTACTTTCATGTTTCCTTTAATTTAAAATAAATTTGTACCTGACCAGTATAACTCAAGATACCGTGACTAAACTCCTTTAAGAGTCGGCACCAGTACTTACTCGCCAGTTGGTATCAGACTATAGGAGGAGTTTTCAGCCCCAATGTTCTCCAGAACTGTTGGTTTGACATTATTGAAGATTGACTTAAACTCCACGTCTACTCTCTCAGGCAGCTTGTCTCCACCAGAGTAAATCACTCTAAAGGGAAATGAGACCAATGTACTTCTAACAATCACAGATATTCTATACAAGCGCAGGTGACTTAAACGAAGATAAATAAACTAAATATGTAAATTTCCACACGTTTCGAGGCTGCCGCCTCTTCATCAGTGGATAAAAAGCAACTTAAAAGAACCTCACTTAGGAATATGCACGAAAATAGAACCGAAGAATTTCCGACACTCATGAACCAATCAGAGGTAAATACGAGCACTGCCGAGCACTGACTTCTTCGGTGATTCAAAAGCGGAAGACGTGGCTCAGGTGATATTCACTTGCTTCGCCGTTGACCCAAAGCAACCCAACAAGCTTAGAAGATAGTTAAGTCTCCATTGAGATGATACAAAAAACGCATAAACATACCTCACTCGGGTTTCAGCTTTATTGATGTCAATATCGGGGAGCTTCATAGCAAACTAAGAGAAGACAAAGAAACAAAGCTCTCAGAACGCTTCGAAAGGAAATTATATGACCTCAATGGGTTATGTTTTCTAGTTCCCTGTATTTCGTCCTTACGCTCAAGTGTGACGGAAAGATAGCCGGAGGAGCCTGGGACCGAGCTTGCATCGTTAACTGAAGAAAACCCATAAACTTAGACCGAGTCCAAACGTCGTGCTACTGTCGTGCCAAACTCAAATGAAAATGGCCCGCCACAGACACGACAAAAGACACGCCGAATATCGGAAGTTTGCTTTGCTGAAAACCATTTTTTAAAGAAAGCAACGGCAGCTGATGCAGCAGGCTATGAGTTCAGTTCGGCACGGAAAGAGCACGCCGTTTGAAGCCAAGTCACGACGTTTGGAATAGGCCAAACATTAATTTTACCTTACCTTGTTTAAAATGAACTCATTGTTGGAGATTTCTACAACGGCACTGAAAACCTTCTTATCTTCGAGCTGTAGGCCAGCGCGCTTCTCTTTCACATTGCAGCCATCACCACGGGCATAAAGTGTAAAATTCATCAATCCGGACTGACCGACAAACACTGGTGACTTCTGCATTGGAAAAACAAAAAACACCAAAAATGCGCTATGTTGCGCTATGTTGCTCTATGTTGTGCAATGTTGTGCTATGTTGTGCTATGTTGTGCTATGTTGTGCTATGTTGTGCTATGTTG
>CM042748.1:1754266-1780276 GCA_022496165.2 Catalaphyllia jardinei | reverse complement strand
ATACTGTTTCCTCTGGACCAGGTGCGTGCTCCCTACCCCCACCCCCCAGAAATAAGCCAAATTCTCGAAACTACGATTTTTAAGCTGTTTTTGTCTGGAAACAGAGTGAGATGATACAGTGTAATTTTAATCAAACTGCGATTGAATGTGACCCTAGTTTTACTCTCGCCTTACAGTACAAACACTTGGGACCTTTTTTGTTTATGAAGTCTGCTTTGTTTATGTGGGTAGTTAGTAACATACGTAAACGGAACTCTTACTTTCAAGTGTTACGCGTCTGCTTTGTCTGAAATGTCTGTGAATTACCTCACATACATTTTTGACTATCGAAAGTGATGGCTATGGGAAAGTAACATCCCCCCCCCCCCTCTGGGGGCAGATCTACCGGGGGGAGGGCACTTACGTCCAGGATTGAATGCAAGTATTGTTTAATCAGTACTTCATATTTGGCACGGTTATTTGACATTTTCATATTACTTCAGATTTGACAGAATTGTGTGTGTTTCGGTGACTTTTTACCAATGAGGACACTTTGTGATGCTTACCATAAGAAACTTGAATCTCATTAGCATTCAATCCTGGACATACACTGTATCTGCATTTTCTGGGGAAGGATGCCCTCCAGAGCCCCATTACCAGAGGACCACCCTCAGCAGTTCGTATCTTGAACCGCCTTCCCTAAAACCCTGTATACACCCCAGGGCCCCTTTTTGCCTGCTAAATCCGAGTATCAGAGGCTGTTACTTCCGGAATTCTAGGGTGTACAGCGTGGCTCTGCAGAAAAGGGGAACCTTATGCAGGCTGAACACACCATACCCAACCAGTTGGTAACCACATGTAAACTAAGACAACAATAGCGGAAACAAACCTGTCTTTCTGTGCTTTCTTCAGGAAACTTAAGTCTTTTGCTTTGTAGGTTAGTAAACTTTATAGAGATTGGTGCTGTCTTCTCTTTCAGCGCTATGTACTCCTCATACTCCTCTTGGAAGTCCTTCTTGTACGAGCAACGCTGTTCGTAACTTGTAATTGGCTTGTACTTTCTAAACATAAAAAAGGATACCTGTCTTCTAGACTGTGTGAATTCGTCATTTTTTTATTGATCAAAAGCAGATACCTAAGATACCGTACCTCATAAATTCAGGAGAGTCCACACCAATTACACCATTTAATGAGTTTTCTGTCAAAGCAAAGTGAAAACAAGGAATATTTAGTGCAATCTAAATGTTCAAAAATCCACCTCTATAAATCCCTTAAAACCACAGGCAGACTGTTTTCAATTACATTACCAGCTGCCTTGCAAATTCATTACACAAGAAACAGTTCAACTCCAACATGATTGGTTTGGGACACAAACATGCCGCTGTTTCATTGCCAGTTGCCCTGCACCACTTTGAAACCTCTATTTTAAAACGTTCTCTCTTTACCGTTTGGCCAATTATAAAGAAAATTTTAAATAGTGCGAGTTGCCCTTCAATGTTTCTGGACACCAACAAGGCTGTCATGACGTCACGTGAAAACACTAAATACCACGATATCACAAAGAGTAAAAGAATTTCTTGTGAGGCAGAGAACCTAAGTTTATCAAAATCTAACCTGGGCTAACCACCACAAAACAGCACAAATACTCTATCAACACTCCCCTCCCTAATAGGCCCCCTTTTTCCAAGGAACAAAGTTATCAAGTCCCCTTTCTCTATTAAGCCCCTCCCCTTGCCCTTATCTCACACAATCAAGTTAATAAATCAAAATGACAGACTGTATTAGTAAGGTAATCACTACTTTAACACTCCGTGTGAACTGATCTTGAAGGTTTATTAAAGTAAAAATTAAATTAAATCTTAGCGTGGGTGGGAAAAGGGCAATAGTGGCAACAAAAACAACACCCTGTGCAAGGTCACATGGCTTATTTCCAGGCCTCAGTGGTGCTAAAGAAAAAAACTCTCCTTATAAATAAATGAAATAATAGAACCACGTAAATAGGAACTTGGAGTGTCACATCCCATGGATAGGTTCCACCATCCACTGGTTCCAAATCAAATTGGAAATTAGAGGAGTTGGTTTTCGTCAAGGGAGGAAAAACTTAAAGTGGCAGTGTCACAAGGATTTTGCAGTTTTTGGTAAATTCTGTGGTAAAATCATTACTTTGAGGCTTTCCTTATAAACAAAATGCTTCTGTAAAGCTATGACAAAGATATGCAAATGAAGTTTATCAGAGAGGGCTAACCATAATAAATTTCTTGACGATTTTTTGAAAACATAGCATCAGATCTTGAAAAAATTGGCCA
This sequence comes from Catalaphyllia jardinei, assembly GCA_022496165.2. Classification (NCBI taxonomy): domain Eukaryota; kingdom Metazoa; phylum Cnidaria; class Anthozoa; order Scleractinia; family Caryophylliidae; genus Catalaphyllia; species Catalaphyllia jardinei. The sequence continues at coordinate 1,777,991 of CM042748.1, read as the reverse complement.
ATTTTTTCAAGTTTCAATCCATTTCCATCCTTGCCATCCGTAGCGACAGGCGACAGGAAACAGTTTCAGAACCTTCAAATAGTCTTTAATAACAAATCTAAACCATTAGTTTTGGAATTAAATTGATGTGAAGACGCCTTCTAGCTTTTTATAAAGTTGCCAAACAGGATGACACTGCCCCACTTATGATGCTGGGTCTAGGATTTGAACCTGGGCCACAGGGGGGGGGGGGGGGGGGGGGTAAGGTAAGCATTCTCACCACTGCACTATTGATCCCTACTCTCCCATCCAGGCTTCACTATTTTGTTCCACTCAGTCAGTGAAAAATCAGTATAAAATTTCAGACAAGAGAACAGAAGGTAATTTTGTACACCACAAAAAAATCGCTTCAAACATGTGCAGTAACATAGCTTCATTAACCACCTGTAGTCAACAACATGAAATTATAGTTCAAAAGGCATACAAGTCTCCTTTCCTTCGTGTTTTATTACACAGAAAAAATACTTTTATCTATACTCAGACTTTAACAATAAGTCATCAGATCCTACAATTACAAAACCATCCTGGCTATGATCATGCGCTTTAGCAAAAAGAACTGTCAAGATTACCTGTTGTACTGGATTCCACAACTTGTCTGTCTGGTAATGAGACAGATTCTGTACTTTCAGTTGAGCTTGTCTTTGACAATTTAGATTTATCAACACTATTGGGACTTTTCTCCACAGGATCTTTGATTATATTGTTGTTGTTTTTCATATGAGAAATACGCTGTCTCTTAGAAGATCTTTCAGTTTCACTGGCACAAATTCTTTTGTTTGATTGCTTATTTGTCTGGAAACAAGTTAGAATATGACAAATTACCAAGATTGAAAGATTTCAATCTATTTTAGACCCATCAACATATCTGTAGGCTTGCTTATTACCTGACAGTGTGCCTTTTTTTACTACGATTATCAGTTGAGTGGAGTGCAACAGAGCTTTGGTGACCAATTTTTGGACTTCAAATTACAATGTTGCCACCAGCAACTTTCCTCATTTTCAATTATGGTAACAATATTTTCACCTGCAATTTCACTTTGCTGCCACTGATGGAGATAGAGCAATTTTCCAACACACAACAGAAGTTTAAACTTGGTCACCAAACTTCTATTGCACCTTACTCAACTGGTAACCATAGTGTCACATTACCAAACACCAAGAGGACAGTTCACATAAGCTGCCCACCAGAATATTTTGGACGAATGTCAAGGTGTTTAGAAAATGTACTGAACACTGTTTCGAGTGTGAATAACTTCTAGTAAATAAAAACTACAACCAAGGAGAAAACAGAAAAAAAATTATGCTAGACATCTAAACATCATCGCTATTATCATTGGTTTCCTTCCTTTCAATTTGATGAATCATCAATGAGTAAGAGGTGAATTTTGGAATCAAAACATCAATTTTTCACAGACACAAAACAAGGCCTGATTCAGTTTTAACAGTAGAGCCAACCTACCTCAATACTTTTAGGTGGAGATGATGATGACGACGACACTAAAGAGCTATCATTCATTTCTGATTTCATTTTCCTGCAACAATATGCAATGTAGCAAATAACAATAACATTAAGTTAACAAGTAACACCAATTTGAGGTTGTGGAACAGTGTTGTGGGCACTCTCTTGCATCCCCTCCAGGGTTTCTCAGATCAAAGTAACCAGTCATCAAACGATTGCACAAGTGATCAATTTAATAGTGAGTTTATAATAATACTATGATAACAATAGAGACAGTTCTATAACATCAACACACTAATAATTGCAAATGACAGATAACGCACCAGTAAAAATCAAACAGTACACATCATCCTTATCAGTGGCCAACTCCAAAAGTTGTAACATAACTGTATATCACTAAAACTAAATGACTTGAACTAATATTGTAATTTGTAGTGACTTTGGGAAAGGCTAAATCATATTTTCTTTTCTAAATCATGCGCCCTTAGTTGCTTTTCACGATAAAATGTTTTAACAGAGCTATTTACTGGCAAAAGCGTACCTCACAAGCGATTTTTATTTTGGAAGTTTATTTACATAGGGTCAACCTCTTAAACTTCCTTTTTAGGGTATTACTTGTATTTATTTGTTTATGACGCCTTAAATAAAGTATGTATGTATTACTCCAAATGATTGATTACTAATTCTATAGCAGGCAATATACAGTAGTACACACTGGGTAAACAATACAATGGGTCGCACCCTTACCAGCTCCCATGTGTTAACACTGAAAAGTTTAAGAAATGCTTTGTAACTCAATGTCTCTGATTTTAAATAGATTGTGAAGTTCCAGAAAATATCCAAACCCCACCACAAAGGGAATATAAAATGAGACCCCCACCTCCCTGGAATTTCCATTTTCATTTTCACCACCACATACATTCATAGAAGGTTTTTCAAGAGTACAGCTGTATGTGGTTCACTGATCATGAAAATAAAGCCGTTAAATGTGCACCTTCCCCTTGAAAATCAACTAATTGGGGGTGGGAGGGGGGATGTATACCATAATTTTCATGAAATTGCATTGGTTCAAGTCATTGTACACTGTAAATAATGTATTTTTTTTGGAAAATGAATCAGTTAAGGCTGCCTGCTGTAGTCTGTAGCTCTATTTGTAATCTACATGTAGACAGAAGTTTTTGACCTCTGCTGTGAGCCATGCCTATGCCATGCGAGTTTAAATGTTCTCACCTGCGCACAAGTTGTTTTTCAGTTTCATTATAGCTTGGCCATGTTTCAACCTAACAAAAAAAATGCACAAACAACAACATTAATGTCACAAGTTCCATTTCATAATATAGTACAGTCATGTGTCAAGCAAGACAAACACTTTTTTAGGCCACCCTAGTAGTAGCGTCTTGTCTGGAAACTTCTCTCCCGCACTTGAATTTTTTTCAGTACACCCTCTAGGTCAACTTGTCGGTCATGCTTCTAAACCACCAACTGGTCTGCCTCCCACCAGTTGAGATTTTTTGAGCCTACTACAGTACTTTGTAAGTTTAGTTGATAAATGTGTTTACCCCCGTTTAAGTGGCACATCAGTGAACTAACTACATGAAGGTGTAGCTAAATGCATTGACCATTGGAAAAACAACACTTGAACATTCATTTTCAAACACTTTTGTACCAATTAATATATGTACATGTCCATATGAAATGTGCATAAAAAATATCTGCTCATAAAACTGTCCTTACAAATAATTTATTTATTCAGATCTTTCTCTTTTTGACAAAATAATCTTCATATTGAAGAAAAAATGGGAGGTGCAGAGGCCTCATGGTTAATGTGCTTGACTCCAGTGCGAATGGTCCGGCTTCGAGCCCTGGCCGGGGACAACATGTTGTGTTCTTGGGCAAGACACTTTACTCTCACAGTGCCTCTCTCCACCCAGGTGTATAAATGGGTACTGAAATTTAATGATGGGGTCAACCTGCAATTGAATACATGTAGCATCCCATCCAGGGGGAAGTAAAAATACTCCTAGTCGCTTCACGCTATAGAAACCAGGATACACTCCAGCCTCATGAGCCACCTGGCTCATATGCCGACTTTACCTTAACACAACATACAGAGTACATGTAATATCTTGGATTGTTCAACATTTCTTACCTGAACCTCTGAATACAAATGTTTTAACAATTTGTATTGATTATCTGTCATAACAGCAACCTATAAGAAAAACAGTTTATAACTCAATTTATTTATTAAGTCATGCTGTAGTTTTAAAGCCATCTACACGGCTAAAAAGGCATCAATATAATTATTATTCAGTGGCATCAAGTACTGACATTTTTGTACATATCAACTAAAATCATTATCTTAAACCATTGCTGCGTAAAGTTAAGTTTGTCACAGACATTAATTAAAGGATTTCGTGCAAAAAGGGCATACATGTATATCAGCTTTTTGGGCTGATTCTCATTTTTTAGCAGGCTTGAGCTAATTTGTTGGCAGATGGACTTGCTTTGACATGAAAAATACTTTTTCAGTAATTGTTCTTGTTAATTTGCACTTCGTTTTCAAGAAATAACATATGCAAAAGCCTCAGTTGTCCAAGCAGGATCTTTTTCATGTCAAAACAAGTCAGTCCCAATAGTTGCACAAAATCCTTCAATTAAAATTATGTCCTTGCTTGTTACAACAATACAATACAATACAATACAATACAATACAATACTTTATTTAACCACGCTACATTTAGGAGCGGAAAGCGCTCGTTAAATGGCCAAACTGCCATAAGTTTCCTGCTGAGCAGCATTGATGCTAGATATGCTAACAAGTGGAGCTTCCAACTAAGTTTCATGGGATTTTGACAGAATTTATTTCACTAGTGACTAACATTTCACACATTTCACTGAATTACTTTTGCTGGTGACTAAATCTGGGCCCAATAATTAACAATTATCCTGCCAAATTGCACGGAATATCGTCTGATACTTACCCGACGAGGCCGTAGGCCGAGTCGGCTAAAATCAGACGATATTCCGCGAGATTGAGCAGGATAATTGTTTTATTATTCAACAAATTGATAACAAAACAGCGCAACATTTTTAAATCTCTCTGTCGACATTTTCTCACTTCACTTTTTCTTCCCACGTACAAAGCTACGTATATCGCCGGATATCTGTTACCTACGGATGACAGATATCGAGAGCATCATGGATAGTGTTACAATTTGTTGAATAATAAGTTCTTGTATCCTGAAAGTCGAACCTGAAATCACTGAATGTTTAATGTCCTACTCATTGTCATTATTTCCCTACAATAACAGATCCCTTCACATACTTGTAAGTCACAAGACCAAATATCGGTAGTTGAAGGCAAATGTACACTGTATGTACCTACCAATCACCAATTACCACCATGATTATTTGTGTGATTGTTTGGTAACCTGACGTGACTAATAATTTGTGATTAGGGCTGTGTTCTAGAAGCACCCAAGTGCCACAGGTACACAGCCTAGGTGATGGTGATATCTACATGTAGTTGTCTTTGTACAATTACAGTTGTACATGTACTCACCGAATGCAATATAGCAGCCCACTGCGTCAGCCTGAGGTAAGTTACATATTATTATGTACATGTATGCAAGGCTAGGTTTCACTCCCTTCTGGTGCTGCGCAACTCGTAGGCACAGCAAAGTAGAACAGAAGTTGACAAAGCAGGACTATTTTGGGACACATTGTTAGAACAATCATCCAGGCCTTACTAGCCTCATCCCAGGCTCACCATGTGGCCCGCCATATTTACATACAGTGTGTTAACTGAATGCATTCCCACTTTACAAACTAGAGGAAATATAAGGGCAACTCTTATCTTGAAGTCAATAAGTGCAACCACATGTATTACTGAGGAAAAAAGAAAAATGATGAGAAGTCAATGTCCCCAGTTAGTAATGGGTCCAACAAGGGACTGCGAGATGAGACTTGCTTCTAAAGTGGCTTATTCAATGAATACTATACATGTACAATGTAAATTACATTGAACATGTTAAGTAAAAGCTGAAAAACAAGGAGAAATTCTACACTATACATGAACGTGTACACTGACTATACATTTACCTGTTGTAATATTGATGTCAATGAATTTCGATCCTTTAAATTTACTCCATCTGTGAAATCAGCAAAAGCAGCATTTTAGAGTATTCCTGTACCTCTTCCAGACCTGTATTTTGATTCGTTCTCTTATTCTGTAGTGACCTATTGTTTCAAGCACTGGGGGCAATGTTTAATTCATTTATCTATTGTTTGCTGAGCCAATCACAAACTCTGTTTGGAAAGTTAAAGGCTTTCTCGGATTCTATGTACCATCAACAGACGTTCTAGAAAGGCCTGGTATAAAGTACTAACTGAACCTCTTTTCAGTTTTTCATGTAATTGTGTCCTAGCTATAGTACCAAGAACAAGCAAAGTGATACATAATATGTAGCAGATCTGCTGAAACTTACAGCACAGTCCAAGACGACACAGTTAGTACATGTACTTAAAGTCATTGTAGAGCTAATGTCCATGTCTGACGGGTTCAAGAAACAATTTCTGTTCAGATGGAATGATTTTGTTATGACCGATGCATGCCAAAAGCAAAACAAAAACAGCTTTAAATTTTAGGGGCCGTACAATACCTAAAAATCACAGTGCACAGGGTAACTGCAAAATATAATAATTATAAAATAAAATATAAAATAATTACAACTACAGATGTGTATATGCATGGAATATAATCAACCTCTGAAATCTGGAGTCACTAAAGTCCAGTAATTCAATAGATCTTTTAATACGCATGTCTTACCTTTAGTAAGCTTAGATATCAATTCTGGTTTCTTGAAAGGTCTAACTGCTAATAAATGTATCACCCTGTCCCTGTTTAAACACAAAAAATATGAGTAACTAAATATTCTTAGCTTACCTAAGGTTCAAAGGGGTGAGGCAAAAATTACAGTGACTGTTATTCAGTAGTATTAATTAACACATACATATATACAATGTACACGTCAATACAAGTGAAAAGCAGAAATTTACTGTCACATCATCTTACACAATATTTTGTTTCATACATCATTCAGTTTCATTGTCAAATACAATAAGACCAACTACTTTGCAACTTGACAAGGTACAAATATCTGGTGGCATTATTTTGTTCGGGTACTACATGAATGATATTTGCACCACAGTAACAGGCTAAACAGGTTTATAAAGCAGAAATACAGTCAGGTAATTACATGTACATAACAAACAAAATACACTTAATCCCGATTTTAATAAACCTAAATTTTTCTGTATTACCCAATTACAGTGTATTTTATGCTATGTTTTTCTCCTTCGGCAAAAATGTAGGAGAAACTTCTACTAAATTATTATTTAAACTCTTGAATTTTTTTACGACTTTCCAATTCCCCTATTACTCTGTACAGCGCTCTAAGCTCGCCTTTTGGCGATCTTTAACTGTAAAATGGTCGCCATCACCCGACTTTTGTCAGAATTTTGGCCGCCAAAAATGTTTTCGACTTGCCATGGCGACCATAATGGTTGCAGCTTGGAGCGCTGCTGTATAAAGGCAATTTGAAAAATCAGTATCAAACAGCTGAACATTAATTTTGTAGTTCACTTAGTAGTTTTTTCTGACCAAACACGAGGTCGATGACTGATTTTTGAGAGAGATAACAGCCGGATAAAATAAATCACGCTGAAATCCTCTGACACTGTGTGATAGCATTAAGTGATGGTCAACAAAATAATGACATGATCACTTCAAAAAATAAATTATCTGTTACGAGACATTTTTGTCTCTTGACGTCCACCTTGACCATGGAATTGCAAACTTATAACAACTTGTACATGGTCAGCAATAGCTAAGTGTAAGAAGAAGAAGAAAAGCAAAGAAGAGAGAGGGGGGAGGGGAGGGTAAATACATGTAAAGAGGGGGAGTGGTATGGGGATAAGAAGAGAGGTAAGGGGATCAGAGAGGAAGGGAGAGTGGGGAGGAGTTCTCAGAAATGAGAGTAGAAAAGAGTGAATAGGAGTGGGGAAGAGTGGAGAGGGGAGGAGAGGAGAGAAAGGGGGAGGGGCAGGGAGATGTACCTGAGAGTCTTGCTTGATCCACCGGAAACCTTGGCTCTTGAACCAGATCTAATTTGCTTTCTAAAAGCTGATATACTGTCATGTGTTTTGGAAAATTTTTTACTTCCTGAAAAACAAGAAAAAAACATGTACCTACATGTTTGAATTGATTTTAGGGGAAAAAGACTAAAATTCAGTTAAAATTTCAGTGATCAACAGATTTACATGAAGAATGAGTGTACCTTTCTTAGGGGCTGTATTTAACACCTTTGTGCTGAAAATAAAAGAAAATTCATTACTCTTAGTGTTCTGGAGAGGAAACATGTCTCATGTTAATGACCCAAAAGTAAGAGCTACTGCAAATTGTTTCAATTAAAAAATTGCCTGAAATTACATGTACAAAAGCCTTTTGTCAGTAAAAGCAATGATTGCTGCAGTGCTTTTAATGATGCACCAAGTTTTATCTAGCATGTAGGTAAAAAAGTTTCAATCTGCCACAACATTTGGAAGAGCTAAATAAATTCTGATTGTATTGTTTTAATTAAAACCGGCCACAGGAGATATTTCTGCATTAAATGAATGAATTAAAACAAAACGGTAAGCAACAATACCAATTCAACAAAAGAAGCGAATGATAATCAAGCTCGTACATACCAATGCATTCACTTTAACGCATTATAACACGAAGTCCTAATAATAATTATAAAAAAAATGTAGTCTAGCACAGCAAAACGCATGGGTGCATTTAACCCTTTGCGTTACAAATGCACGTTCCATGTTCGCTTGGTTCTGAGTTGTACTGTAGCACCCATTATTATGGGCTATTTCACAGAAAAACTGGGAGAAAGTCTGTAACCAGAAATGGTGCCCCTGCTTGAGTTAATACAAAATAAACAATGGATCTTAACAAAATTGAAAACCCAACAATGTGTGGGGTGTTCCAAGCCTCTCAGAAAACTTTGCCATTTGTTGATTGGATAGTTTTGATCCTGAATTTTGAATGCTTTACAGTGGTTTTGGATTACACGTAATTGCTAAAAATTGAGTTTTCAAGTTAAATTTTTCAACCCAGATTTATATTTATTTGCCATCAAGGATTGATTCTCTAAGAGTGTGTATATATCACAGGATGTCCATAGTGTTTAGGTTTTCACATCAAACAGATGGTTACTTGCTGTCACAAGAAGCTGCCAGATGAGTCCTTTGTTCTCAGTTTACATTTTTGATTTGTATTTTTTTCCATGTGACCTGGTTCAAGTGGTCGCACTGTAATATTACTTTACTTTTACCGTACCTAACTCCTTTTCTTTCTTCCTCCGCCTCTTTCATCCTCTGTTGTGTCATCTGATAACTGTCATCGGTAGCTTTGACATTGATTTTATGCGTGATTGTTCCAACAGTTCTGATGTTGCTGCTGCCTCCAGGCTGCTGAATACAGTCCATCTGACCTTGCTGTCCACCAGACTGGATGGCGGAGCAATCCAGCTGAAACTGCGCTGTGTTGTCATCTCCTGAATCAGCTTTTCTTAGCGGTATTGATACTGACTGCAATGATAAAAAGAGTTTCCAAAGTAGATGTAATTGTCATACATGTAGATATATGTAAATTATAGGTACAAGTAATTGGATTACAGATTAAAAGATCTACTGCATCCATGTAGGACAGCATTGCATCTCATCCGCTCGGCAAAGTTAAGCCCTGTTTAGCATGGTTCCTACTAGGCTGCGCAACCAAGTACGAATACCCTCTGCTGTAATATATTGTAACTTCTTTTTTCTTTCCTCTTTTTTTCCTTTTCTCTTTTTTTTTTCCTTTGCAAGTTAATATTAATGACTGCAGAAAATATCCCAGCCTTGTGTAATGTCTCATTTCTTCTGTTTATCAACTATTTGTTCATATCATTTCGCCATGTCTGTAATTATGTGTATTTATTTACAATACCACATAAACAAATTATGGCAAAACACGTTGCTTGAATTTTCCTCAATTCTTATGTCTGTTGATTGTTTAAAACTTTAAATCATAGCTTGAGTCATTGGAAAATTCATACAGCTCATCAATTTTGTGATTTTCAATATCCTTTTTGGCAATCGAGTACAGCTGAACCTGTATAAGCTGACACTGAAATGAAATGAAATGAACTATTTAATTAGCTTCACTATATGAAAACGTACATGTGAAAATCTATTCAGTGCAGATCATTTCTGAGTGGTAAGATATTGATTCCTCGTGTCAGAAATTCAAAGAATAACCAGGGCTCGAGTTTAACGGTAGACGACTAGCCACAGACTAGTAAAAAGTCCATTTTGGCTAGTGGATTTTGCGCTTTACTAGCCAATTTGACCAGTGAAAAGTTATGAGCACTAGAGGCTCAAAGAAAACAAAATAAAAGTTAATTTCAAATTTTTCACCAAACAAAATTGAGTCAAAGCGTGCAGAATTTAAAACATCAGCTGTAATAAATATCATAATATAATTTATTGGCCCAAACAAGAACTTTAAATTACTAAAATGCAAAAGAATGATTGACTTTTTTGCTTGATTTTTTCCCTAAATTAAAAGCAATGAACGACAAATGAACTGCTTGCCTCTAATGATTAGCCATGAGTGAAATCATGCAGAACTCTAGGGACGCGCGAAGCATCTGGAGGTTTCCTACTCTTTGAAAAAAGTCGCAGTTGTTCGAAAATTTGAATGATGCCTAACATGTTTGCAACTTGTAAGTAAAGTCACGATGGAACGAAAAATTATGTTCACGAAAAATCGTGAATTGGCATTTTGAAAGAAAGGAATATTTGCGACCGCGAGCTGCAACGTTATGCGAGAATTTCTTACGAAAGCGAAAATCTCAGTTTTTGTTGTTATGAGATGCCAAAAATAACGGGCTCTTTGCACGATCCGGTCACATGGTACAAAATCACACATGCTGATGAGCAAGTTGTGCAGTGGGACAAGTCCAGATGAACTGGCACGAGTTGCATTGTTTTAGAAGTCCCACAACGCAACATTATTGCCTATACATTTGAGACCTATGGAGCTAAGGGATGCGTGGAACAGAAAGCTTACGGAAATTAGTTTCGAAAATTTCAGTTCACCTCTCGAGGCTGTCCTTTTGCTAGAAATTTGGAAATTCCTGAAAATTCCTCTATTTGGAATTTCTACCAGGTATGAATCAGCCCCAGTTCCTTTAGTCGTGAAAAGCAACCAGATGGCGTCAAGTCTTTCGAGTCGACACTACACTGGATGCAAAAATGATCTGCCATAGTTCGAGCCTGTTCTTGATCACCTATTCTCCTCAAAAACGTTAGGATCTGATTTCCTGGAAAATTGTGGACTGGTCGTTCGCGAATTTCCTGTGGGTCAGTTTACCTGGTTTCCACAATTTCCTGCGAGAAAAGTTTGTAACTTTCTCTCATAAATATCAAGGAAGAGTTGAATTCTAAATGCCTGTTAAACTTCTCCACATGAAGCAGTTTACATCACTTAAGACAGCCACTTTATATCATGATCCAGCATTTTGTTGAGTTATTCTTAATGGGAAATGTGCTCAAGCGGGAACAGAATGATATTGGTCCGGCCTGATGCAAATTCAAACCAGAATTTCGGGTCGAATGGAACACACCCAAGCTGTCCAAACAAATTATTTTGTTGGTGAAAATCACAAATCTGTAATTTGAAAGAAAGGAATGTTTTTCGGTGGCACCAGTTCTGAGGGGTCGATGGCGATTTTTTGAGAATAAAGGGTCCATACTGCAAGTTACACCACAGGCTAGCATTTACTTGGCTTGATGCGATAATGGATGTCTGGGCTAGCAAACTGAAAAGTTAGTCTCAAAACCTGATAACTAACTTGAAAAGGTGCAAGTGACTCCTAAATCAAAGGTCGGGTTGCCGCCTTGGATAGATTTGTACAAATCAAGGATTATGGTCTCACTTAGGGCGTTAATGAGGCAACATGGCCATTCTTAGCTGCCAAAGTATCCTGTAAGGTGCATTCGAAGAAATAACAACAAAGTAACGCTCTTACTTAGTTCTGTTTTTAGTCTTGATTTCCACTGATCTCTTGTAGAGTAAGTGAGTTGGGTCTACAAGTGTGCACTAATTCCTTTCTTGAGGAGTCAATAGTAATCAAACCTTACTCCATTATAAGTGGTACAACAGTATCTTTCAGGTGTGTAATCAGGCTCCAGCTGCACCCATATTAGTCTCTTTTAAAAGTTAAATTTAAATTTTCCAAGGAGCATTCCTGCTGATGTTTTGATATGGTAGTTCCCCTAAGGGGTTCCAAATGTTTCACAGGAAGTGCCCCAGTGAAGGAGTGATATTGTTCCCCTGCTACAACTTGGAATTTTTCCAAGTTAAAAAGACCGTATGTGAAAATGGAATGCCTACCCCACAATTACCATAATATGCATCCACCGATCTGGATACATAAAAGGTTTCAAATGTTTGCCCAAAAAGCTGACCAGCTGATTGAAATTTCTCTTTAAATTTGTTGTTAAATATATTCGTTGCAAATGATGTATTTGCCATACTCCACTTGGCATAATGCTTAAAAACCTACAACTGTGTTTTTCTGGGATGTTTCTGTTCGCCCGTTTGTAAACATTGTGAATAAAATGTGGATCTGAAATTTTAATATACCAAACAGCCTCTCCTTTTCATACACATCTCTCCTTTTCATACACATCCAATGATCATGAAAAGCACAAAAGGGCATTTTTCATAACTCCAAATTCGTGACTGAATATTTTCTTTAAGAACAAAGGCTGAATTTAGCATTTTAAATTACATACACAATTCACGGTTTACATGTTAAATATTCCGTCTGGAATGTCAGTAAAAAGTCAATTCTTGTTCCAGCTTAGATATAGTTTAATCAATTATGTTATTTTTTCATTTCATGCTCGAACATTAAAGGCGGACAAAAAGATCTTACTACTCAAAGCTTTTCAATAGACAATACACTATGTAATTTGTGTTAAAGAGGACCTAAGCTTAATATTAAGCCCTGAACAGCACACAAACTGTAAGAATCTAAAAATAATCTTGGCGAATTTTCGAACTACAAATTTATCAACACGGTACTAGTTGTACATACAAACTTAGCCTAAGAGTCAAGTACGGGTGAATTTTCATCATGCCTGAATTAACATCTGGTGCTATGATTTATTCATTTTCAACCTGGCTCACTTTTAATTATTGTCGACGATACCAGGAAAAAATAATATCCCCCAGCTGACCACCAACGGGAAATATTGCTTAAGACACACGGAAAATTTCAACCAAAGAACATACCCCTTGTAATCCTGAAAATTTAATACTTGGCTTCCGTCTTGACGATACCTGTAAGAGGAGAGTTAAGGTCAAATAATGAAGTGAATCGGAAAGTATTTTTCAAAGAAATACCGCACAATCAATGCCTTTCGTTCTACAGTTTCACATGGAAACACAGACAAGTTTGCCGACTCGCGCTGTCTACAAATTACCTCAACAAGTTGATACTCTTCAAGCGCTCGTAAACAAGAATCCGTTAATTTCACGTGTACTAGAAGCTTGTTATTGCTTGACTCCGTTCGGGATATGAGGTTGTAAGAAGTTTTCGGTTCTAAAACAATGGCCATTGCATTTTCTTTTCCCGAAGCCCAATAAACTCCTACTCCATCCGCAGGCAACATCCGCTAAGAAAATATCACTGCGCCTGTCTAATATATACCGCGGATCCAAACACTACGATCTTGACCTAATATGGTAAACCGGAAGTATTCAGGGAATCATCGGTAGGCATCGAGATGAGGCTACTACACGTGTTTCCGCCAAAGCTAATTGCAGAAACGTGAGAGGACTAGGACGAGATTCTTATATTGTTTAGATTAAAAATCTAAACATTTCAACTGAAATGTCATTGAATGAAAAGCTACAAAGCCAAGTTTAAGAGTTTTTAGCAGAAAATTGTTCAAATGGGAGACAAACATAATACTGCAAAGGACCGCAAACGAAAATGCTGCCTGAATTGCAACCGTGGACACTGTCCACGGTTGCAATTCATGGCTTTCAGTTTGGACTCTATCGTGTCGTTGCCCCGTTAAGCTCTCTACGTAGTATCAGCCTTGCATCATTGTTTTCAAATGGGAGCCTCGCAAAAGTTGCAAAATTCCATACAACTCCTTATATATAATTTTTGTTGCTTGTCTACACAATCCATACAAACTCTCTATTTTAGGTGATATTTAAAGAGCTACCATTTTACCATTTTCGTCCTCTGAATACGTCTATTCTTGGTAAAGACTCTCAAATTTACTTGATCTTTCATTTGAATATCTTAGTTTTTCAAGAGTTTTTCATAAAAACGGAAACAACCAAACTCTTCCCCAGTCCACTCACGTTTCTGCAATTGCCTATATTTGGTTGTTGATGAACCAAGAGACCACACAGACAAACAGCAGTGATAAGCATTGAACTTGTACTCTACATACATTTTGAAAAGTAACCGTTGAAAATGTATGTATAGTAGAGTACATACGAAACGTCAAGTCATAATCAAAATGTGCAAATTCAATATGTTTATCACTGCTGTTTGTGTCTTATTTTTGGTCAAATTACGATGGCCCAAGAACAAAAGTATTTAGTCATTCTCGTCCCCATAGCCCGTTTCTCATATCTAAGCCGGCGGGGCCCTGGCACAACTTAGTGTCCTCACGGACATGTTTCTTTTTCAGGAGCTTTCTAAAGCCGACGATTATTGGTCTGTTCTTAAAACAATTAAGGAAAATAAAATAAGGGAATTGAACTGGAATGTACATTAAAATTTATCTTTCTCTTACCGAGAAAAAGGGACAACATTGCGCGCAAGATGAAACAAAACCACACAAAATATGAAGGTGACTGGCGAAACTCCAAATAGAAAGTTTAGGATGAGTTCATGGAGGTGAACTAGGTGGGGGCGAACTCGCTATGGGGCGAAACCGGTATCATTCGATGTAATGACGGGTTGCACTTGTGCAAAAGAAAGTGTATTGTGACAGGCCGTTAGTAACGTAAAGACAAGTAGAGTTGTAGCAAGTCGTAGCAAAAAACTAAGACTATGTGGACAGTCTAGGTTGTACATAACAATACTAAGATTACTTGTTTTCACTGGTTGGTTGTCACAATCTTGGAATGTTCTCCTATTTGTCTTCTAACTCCAGAGTTGCTTCCCAGAAGGCTAAGATGAAAAACACTAATACATCACGCAGGTTTAAATTTTAAAAAAAGAACTGTACACATCACATCAATTGCTCTGTTGTCAAAAATCCTCCGTTTACATCTTTTTTCGCGAAAAGATTTAAATAATTGTTCTTACGTTGGAAAAAGTTTTCTTTCAGCTGCATTGTCATGGATTAAGCAGTGCATAGAAAAATATAGATTTTATTAGCTGATCTTGGTGTAGTTGGATCTGTTATGATTCGATCCCTTGCTGACAGAACAGCACTGCTTTTGAAAGTTTCAACTCCTCGCGATGAGAAACTTTTGTCCTAATGTCCACTCTGCATCCTATAAACAAAAAATCTTAGTTTAACAGATATACCTTAATCAATAGTTTAACCCGGGGAGGGGAGAGAACTCTTATGAATTGGTTGGGGATGGCTCAATCTTTACCTAACTCATAAAATATACCACTGTTAGGTAGGTAGTTAGATTAATTCAATAATTTTAAGTCCTGAAGGAAATACCGTGTCTAAATAAAGATTTTCCCTTTTACCTTTACCTTTAGCCAGACCACGAGCACCTCCCTTTTTATATGCAAGTCACCCCAAATCCCTGCCCCCCCCCCCCTCCCCTCACGGGGCGACTTAATACGCGCGAAGAGAATAGCTTGTTCCAGGCTCTCGGCCAGTGGGGACGATCGGAAAGTAACGCGGGACGAGCGAGAGCCTGGAACAGGCTACGTAGAGAGTTGCGTTGTATTTTGCCGAGCCCAGAAGGGATTTCGTTTTTCACTATTACACCATTTTCTAGGATTTAGCCGTCTGAGTTTAAAATACATCCTCAATCATACATGAACATTGTACTGGTCAAATAAGGTGCGTTTGAATACCACTCTACTCTGTAATACAGGCTAATATTTTGCGCGCTGTCTTGACCTTACATAGAAAAATGGTGGACTAAGAATAAATCCCATATTGGATGCTTCAACGTAAAATACACCCGGACATTTTGCCGACTTCTCGTATTTTCTAGGAAACTGCAAAATAATTGCGTGTTTATATGTTAAACAATCGGGTGACGTGCAATAGAGATGGTGTATTTTCAGCGTTCTCTTTATCTAATACGGTAGAATAGGCTAAAAGTCAAAAATAATAAATAGTCAAATCAAAACAGTGTCGTTCAGCGAAGAGGGAACGAAACCTTACCCAGATTGATATCTCAAAATAAAACGACAGCTTTCTTCCTGGGAAAGTGTTTATCTCAGGCTCGTTCTGGTCGCGAGTCCTGCATGTATGTGAGGCTCTGCATGTATGTGAGGCTTCAAGGTGAGTTGCCGATGAATTTTTTAAAGCTTCCCTGGAATGTTCTCTACCAAGGACTGTTTAGAAAAAAAATAAATAAAAATAATAGGTCACCATTTTCGCTTAAGAGATGTGATGGGCCAATCTCAGCCATCTTATGTCTGTATTCATGCTAATCATGCCTCTCATTCATCGGTTCACGTTACATTTTGCGGTACTTCGAAGCATCGTTTATTAAAGAAATACTTGGGAAAAAACGTGACAGGTGGAAACTGCCGAGCATATGGAACAATATCATATAAAATTTGTGGAAAAATCACACTATTCAAAACGATATGGACGTAAAGCGTCCGTACACTCGTTGTCGCGGCCATAATTTGCATCCCAGGGTAACTGTTTTGTGCACTCTTTTATCTATATCTTTCATTCCTTCAGATAACTTTTTTTTTAACTTTTTCAAGTTTAAGGAGGATATGTACGCTATTGTTATGCAATAAAAAATGTAGGTTATCATGCTGGTTGAAAAGAAAACGAGCATTTATTTCACAGAAACAAACACTTCCCGTGTATTTTTACCTTAAATTTTCGGAAATTTAAGGTGGCTCTGAACGCCACTTACAGAATGTTTTTAAACTTTGCTAAAAGTTGCGCCTAATCATGCTTATCAAATGTTAATAATATAAAAAAAATTCACCGTGCCGTTTTTGAATTATAAGCCCCAAAAGTTGTAATTAAGGGTGTTTTTAGCAGGTCATACTGTTGCTATGGTAACCAATTAGGTAATGAAAAGGACAACAACGTGTTCACCAATAGTTAGACAGTTTTTTAATATCATGATTTTGGCATCAAGTGATAAAGAGTGGCTATAACAAGTCATCAAAATCTTAGTTGTGGAAACTGTTTTGAGCCACCTTTTGCGAGTTGGTACAACTGTAAATCATGTACAAAAGCTACGCAAAATAGTTCAAATGGACCATTCAAATATGAGAGTCCAGATATCTCAAGTAACCGATAGACATTTCCAACAAAAACACATTGCACAGGAAATACTTGACTGAGCCAGCTAATAAACTGGGTTTAAAGAACAGGAAAGAAAATGTTTGTTGGAAATCGTGGTATAAAGAGCGAGCTAAACATTCTTCCATCAGCTAGCTTCTCCGGGTGTCAAATGTGAACGTCGAAAGAACAAGTTACAACAAAGGCAAGTCTAACCTTAAATAACCCAGAGGATATGTCTTCTATCCCATCTTGAGGGAATTCACCAGTTTCCTTTAGCAGCAGTTCAAATTGTAGCGTTCGGTTCTTATCTCAGATCAAACATCTCGTCTTCTGATGCTATCCCGGACTAAAGCAAACTTTCATTTTCATTTACCATGCTTAAGGGCTGTTGCAGCTGCCTGACTCCACCCGAAAAGTTTCTTTTGTAATTTCTAAAGCATTCATCTTCTTCTAATTCTTCTGTCTCGGGTCTTGAGATCCGAGCTGTGGACTCCCGAAGGCTCATCTTCATGTCCCAAATAAGTTTGGTTTTATCTTTCAGATCTTCTAATCCAGACTTCACTTGCTCCTGAAGAGCTTTCTTCTGTCTATCTGCCAAGACTTGCTCGTTTTTTAAACGCACGGTAGCAGCCGCGAGTTCTCATGAAAGACTTTCCTTGTCTTTCTTGGCACATTCAAGCTGAATTTATAGCAGTTTTACCTCATGTTGTGTCGGTTCCACCCCAAACTTCATTTTGTCTGCTTCCCAGCTTTTTCTGTTTACATTCGATCTGAGATGAACAAACTCCTCATTTTGCTTTGTGATAATGGATGAGGAAATCTCCAATTCCAAAATTCCATTTTCTAATTTTCCACCGAGAAACGGCTGACCTTGAGATTCACGGATTTCCGGTTTATTCAGTTTCTAAATTAAGCGAACAGAATAAAATGAACTTGTCTCAGTGTAATTTACTCCATGCAAGAAATACGAGCTTTTGAATCAGTTTCAGAACTTCGTTTCTACGTTGGCGTGATAAGTACAACTGATATGTATTTTCTTCATCTGCATTTAGCAGGTCTGGATGAGAGTGCGGGAATTTCAGTTATTAGTCACATTTTCGGTGATTTCTCAGCTATTGGTTTAAATTTAAGCCCATTTCTCGACAATTAGTCAATCTGGCAGATCACAGATCTTAGCTATAAATTCAAAATGGCTTATTTAATTTCTCAGCTGACAAATCAAAATATTTTATCAAATCTCAGCTCTAATTTAAACCTGTTCCAGACCCTATATTTACCATTTAACTCACGTAGAACTAATATAAAACTAGTTAACTTACTTAGAACGTTCTAGAGAAACTTCGTAGCATAGTTTCCATTTTCTAAAAATTGTTTGAGACAGTGAGGTTCTAATCTGCCGCTAAGAGCGTCAGAGTTGTTTTCTTGCTCAATATTTTTGTCGCTTAGATCAAAGTTTTATTTTTTCGCGCTAAGCGCTAACAGTTTTGTCACCGGGCGAAATATTTAACTTTGGTACTTTCCGTTGAGAGCTCTTCAATTTTTGCTCAAATTAAGATTTATTTCTGTCGCTCGCTTCAGACTTATATTTCCAGCTCGATTCAGATTACTAATTGAAAGTATTTTCGCCTGGTTTTAATAACTTAATACTTCTATGTCGCTCTGTTCGATATTATTTTCACTCCTGGCAAGTCATCAAAGGCAACAAGGTGATGTCTGTTCTTATGGCCAAAATTTGCGTAAACATGTCTGTCCTGAGGATTAATTCTTTTAATTAATCGACCCACAATCAATCATCGCTTGGTTCAAATACTGTATTAATGTAACATCGCTTGGTTCAAATACTGTATTAATGTAACGCGAAAGCGATAAGTATTTGCAAATAATAAGCATTTTGTAAATCACACAGATTACATGCCTGAAAGGGAAATAAATCTTTTAGCGTGTAAGTTTGAATGGATTTTTTTATTATTCGTATCTATGACAATATACCCCGAAATCAATGCTTAAGCTTTGTTTTATTCTGATAAGATTTTATTTTTTTTACAAGACTTACAGAAGAGTGCGTCATGAACCACTTTGAAGAAATTATACAATACCAATAAATTGTTGTTGTTGTTGTTGTTGTCGTTGCTTCCGAAAAAAAAAATACAAGCAATCTATATCGGCGTCTTTGTTGCCACACTCCTTTATATGACCGGCCGTGCTCCAAAAGCAACCGAGTTGTGCAAGGAAAGATTGTTTTTACTAAATAATGAAACACTGGAGAAAGAAAAGCAGTTTGCGAAATTTCTTTACGAAGCAATCTATGAAGTCCTGTTCGCGGCCTACCATCATATCCGTGATTACACAAATGCAGTAGCATACGGCAGAAAACTTCTCACCATTTTTAAACGCGAGTGCCCTAAAACTGTCCAAGAAGGGATACTTTGCATAACTTTGGCAACAATATGTCAGGCTCAAAATAAGTATGTTGAGGCAAAAGAACTTTATGAGAGAGCGACCAGTATCATGAAAAAAACAGGAAACAGGAAATATGAAGCACTCGCTTGCTTAAACCTAGGAACTGTGCTTCGCATTCTCAGTGAATTTACCAAATCTATAGAATATCTTGAGAAAGCACTGTGTTTACATGTCTTGGTGACAATGTCAAAGCAAATGAATATCTTGAGAAAGCACTTGCGATCGCAATTGAAATTGGTGACAGACAAGGAGAAGGAGCACGTTATGGAAAGCTAGGAACTGTGTTTATGTATCTAGGTCACTGTCTTAAAGCAAATGAAAATCTTCAGAAAGGACTTGCAATCGCAATTGAAATTGGTGACAGAATAGAAGGAAGATGTTATGGAAACCTAGCAACTGTATTTATGTATCTTGGTGACTATGTCAAAGCAAATGAATATCTTGAGAAAGAACTTGCTATCGCGACTGAAATTGGCGACAGAGTACAGGAAGCATATTCTCGGCTAAATTTAGGACAGTTATTACTTTTTCTCGG
This sequence comes from Catalaphyllia jardinei, assembly GCA_022496165.2. Classification (NCBI taxonomy): domain Eukaryota; kingdom Metazoa; phylum Cnidaria; class Anthozoa; order Scleractinia; family Caryophylliidae; genus Catalaphyllia; species Catalaphyllia jardinei. Next base: position 1,757,913 of record CM042748.1, on the reverse strand, counting down.
TATAAAACTGAATATGCTGAAGCGGAAGCACGGAAGCACTTCTCATTGCAACTGAAACTGGTCAAAGAGCATGCGAAACAGCATGCAAGTTTCCTTTTTTTAGGAAATCTGTTTGTCCGTCTGGGTGATTATGTTAGGGCCAAAGAATACTATGAGAAAGCTTTTTCTATCAGCGTGGAAATTTGCGACAGAAACCACGAAGCAACTATTTGCCGTGCATTAGGAAGTCTCTGTATAAATCTCGATGAATATGTTAAGGCTGAAGAATACCTCGAGAAGGCACTCTCGAGTTCAACACTTTGAAGTGGAGATTTCCTCCTACGAGAACATTGCAAAGGCAAAGATACCACAGGACAAGAAACAGGAAGCGTTTCCCTATTTGTTTCAAGCTATTTAAAAATGAGAAAAATGCCGAGGCTTTTGTAACGATAAGTTTCTGCTGTGACGATGTAATTTCTGACTGAACGGAGAACTGAACTGACAACTCGGGAAATCTAGCTCTGGAGAGCACTGCTTTGCCTGCGGGAACGGAATCTCGTCACGAATTCCTGGTACACGGGATCTACTTCAATGGTCTTCACTACGGACGTCAAGGAAGAGACATAACTTGGTCCAACAGTAGTTTATTCTGCACTCGGCGATGTAATGTAATCGTCGATGTAATCGTCGACGTAAATCGTTGATGTCACCGTCGACGTAATCGATGTCAATGTAATCGCATAATGGATGTAGTCGTCGATGTCAATGTAATCGTTGATGTAATCGTCGATGTAATCGTCGACGTAATCGAAAAACATTACAAATGCACTTGCTTATATATCATCCTTTCCACGTTAAGTGTTTACAATATGATAATGCAACTCCTAACATACAATACTAGCGGAAAAGCCTTAATTACGATAGCAAATCACAATCAACACTACGAAGTTTCTTAAATGAAAAATAGAGTGCTAACACTAAGGGTTGAAAGGTTTGAGATTAAAATAGAGCAAACTTAGGAAATTAAAAATGAGATACTTAATGGAAAATTCTCAATTGGTGTTACTGACAGCAAGAATAACTTATCCTATGAATAGAACTTCATTACTGGAATATAGTTCAGCTGGCTAACTCTCAAGGAACTAATAAAACTCCATTAGTAAAAGGTAGTTCAGCTGGCTGGCTTCCAAGGGAACGGAAGATAGATCTTAATGCCGAAAGGAAAGCTAAGTGCACCGCTAACGAACTATTTGTATACTAAATGAAAGTCGGTGTTGCACACGTACAGGTGTACAAAGAGTCGGCAAAGTACAAAGTAGAATATTTAACTTCCTGGTCGTCAACTAGAAAGAGGTTACTGTTGGTTTTTCTATAATTTTCCAAATAACAAAGAAATAACTGTGAAACGGCGAATTTTCTCATAACACTTTCTCAAAGACAATGATGATTTCAGGGTACTTTATTCAGATCAGTACAACTCTCCCTACAAAACACTCTGTTTATTGTTTTGTGCCGCTGGGAATCCTAAGAAAGCTCTTTATGTTGAAGAGCTCAGTACTCTGTTGAACGGCAAATCTCTGGTGACCCACAATCATGGATTGGCATTAAAAATGTCGCTAACCTAGAAAGTGACTGTATGTGTTTGTACATTTCAAATGATGCTCAAAATGTACTATTGTGGATTCTGACAGCGAGTGGAGTCGTTGAATTCAAAGAAAGCACAGTGGAGAAAAAGACACTGTATGCAAAACAAGCTAAAAATTTGAATACTTTTTTTAATAAAGTGGCTGAAAGCTTCCGCAGCTTTGGTATTTTACCCACGGAGCTTTGCGAAGATCGATCTTTCAATGGCATTGAACCGACACCAGATTCCTCTGAGGAAGACAACCTCGCCGCTTTACGACAACAGGGACGTGAAGTTGATCATCGCTCCTGTGGCCAAGTTACTTAAGGGGTCTGAGATCATCATTGTTCCTGATCGCAACCTCTACCGTGTTCCATTTCCAGCTTTACTTGATGACAGCGGAAAGTACTTATCAGAGACTTTCAGGATTCGCATTGCCCCTTTGTTGACAACTCTCAAATGCATTCAAGACAGTCCTGCCAACTTTCACAGTCAGACTGGAGCTCTGATAGTGGGTGATCCTGAAGTTGGTGAAGTGGTTTGGAAGGGTCGCCGAAAAACCATCCCACCATTGCCCAGTGCAAGAAAGGAAGCAGAGATGGTTGGACGACTGCTGGGAGTTCAGCCTTTGATAGCACAACAAGCAACTAAGCAGGCGGTACTTGAAAGAATAAATTCAGTGAGCCTGATACACTTCGCTGCGCATGGCAATGAGGAGAAAGGAGAGATTATCCTTGTGCCTGTTAGAACTGGCAGTCGACTTCCACGTGAAACCGACTGCTTATTGACGGTGGGTGACATTTCGCAAGTTCAGCTGCGAGCCAAACTTGTTGTACTAAGCTGTTGTCACAGTGGTCGCGGACAGAGTAAAGTTGAAGCAGTTGTCGGAATGGCTCGAGCGTTCTTAGAATCCTGTGCACGCTCAGTGTCGGTGTCACTGTGGGCTCTTGAAGACGAGGCAACTGAACAGTTGATGAGTCGTTTCTACGAGCATCTTTATCGTGGGGTGAGTGCCAGTGAATCTCTTCACCAGGCCATGAAGTGGATGAGAGATAACGGCTTTGCCAAGGTTTCCGAGTGGGCGCCGTTTATGCGGATTGGAGATAACGGGACATTTGACTTTGGAAATAAAAGTAAGTAAAAACATTTCCCTTTAGCCTTAGAATGGACTGCAAGGTAACTTGCACGGGGGGGAACTGGGACGAAGCTTTGTTAATCTAAAGCATAAATAGGAATTTCCCTACAAGAAAAATGATTTATAACTTGTTTTTTTAATCCCTTTTTTTTTTCTTCCAGAGAGTGATGACCTCAGTAGTGGAAGACAATGGAAAGTTCTTCTTAGGTGATGTTGGACTTTGGAAATGAAAGTAAGTACAAACATTACCCTTTAGCCCAGGAATGGACTACAAGCAAACCTGCATGGCGAACCTGGGGCCAAACTGCGTCAATCTACAGCTTTAAAAGAGAATTGGTTTACTACAAAAATGATTTATAACTTAGTTTATCCCTTTCGTTCCTTTTGTTTCAGGAAGTGATGAGCTTAGCAATGGAGGGCTCCAGGCAGACATCAAGCAAGCAATGACCAGACAAACCAAGTGTTAAATATGTTAATTTTATTTTCCAGACATTTCAACCGAAAGCTGAGAAGCCTCTTTTAAAGTTTTCTTTTAAGTTTGTTTTGAAAAGCATTGTTTTCAGTACAGTAAATCATTCAATTAGTTTTATGAGTGATTATATCAATGAATCAAGAAAAAATAGACCAGGGCTTATATTAGCTTATAGCTGAAGTAGTTTTTGTTTGTATATAGATAATTAAGTTGGAATTGGAGAGGTAAAAACTTTGGGGCGGTTAAATTAGAACCAGAATTTTAGACTAATCTGAATTCGGCTGGGAAGGACAAGTGTTATGACAGGCTTAATAAAAGCAGGTCGAACCCTTCCGCGATTTGAAAGAGGGTTGTTACGTATAACCAAGTCCACTGTAGTAAAATCCTAGACTCCTTGGCAGCCGATAATTTTAGGTCACGCAAGGGTACTTCCCAAT
>CM042748.1:1735137-1749266 GCA_022496165.2 Catalaphyllia jardinei | reverse complement strand
AAAAAATCCGCGTTAGTGTAAAGGTTAGCTTTCCAAGCAGACGAGACCGGAAATTCTCCAAAACCAGTTTTAACAGATGTTACTTGCGTGACAAAATATAATGACATATAGCGTGGGGAAATACCCCAGCGAGACTTTTGAGGTTTCAGTTTCCAAAGAGAATTTCTTCGTGGTATAAAGACAGTTTTAGGAGAGTCCCTTGGTATCCCGGGAGGGGGCACTCCCTTGAATTTTGGATAGGGGGGTTTCCGCGAAGGTTCTTGAATCCTAACCCTATTTAAGGACTAAGAAAGCGAAAACTGATACCCTTTTTAAGGCCCAAACCCGCGCAATGACACCTCATTCTAAGCAATTAAACCGCTGTTGCACAATCATTTTGTTAATACTTAAACGGATACATCACATTCGCTTAGGATGGCGTTTTCACACTCCAGTATTATACAATACAATTTAGCTACCTTATCTAAGGACCACACTGTTACACAGTAACAAAAGGGTTAAAAAAGATACCCTATTTAAGGACCGAGAACCTAAAAAACCATACCCTATTCCGTGGCACATACCTATATGGCTCATATATGGGAGTACCCCACCCCCCCGGGCCTGAAGGTCCCCCTAGAATTTTTCTTAGGGCACAGCCTTGATTTGATTTCGCACAAATTGACTTAAATATTGCAAAGTGACCAAAACATGCAAAAGTCACCGAGCATTTTTTCTCAAAGCCATAGGAGAGACGAGAAAGAATTTTAGTAGTTGTCCTGTTAATACTGTCTGTGATGTCCAATAATCAACACTAATTTAATATCACTGCTAATTTAGCTTTGATGTTTTGTTGAATCCTTTATTAGTTAACAAATAAACTCCAATTTGTCTTGCTTATGTTCAGGGTTAAAAATGGATGAGTCAAAATCTGGTTAAAAGAGAGCTGGAAAAAAAAAGTCATGCTCTTGTGTTGCTGGGGATATTAGGGAGTTATTCACTACTCTAATAATTATTATAACAGGGTCTGTAGCTCATGGAAAACTAGAAAGAGTCCTGGAAAGTCATGGAAGTTTGAAAAGCCCAAAACAGCATAGCCTCCTATGCAGACATTCTTTTGGCTAATCATGCAGTCGTTAAGGAGGAAAGATTGCGTGACAAGCCAGGAGGATCTCTGTGTAGGAGGCTCAAAAGTGCAAACTCTGTGACCTCTACTAACATCCACACCATTAAATAAAAAATGCAATTTTACATTCTTTGGTATAATATACCATAAAAATAATTGTTACAAAACTTCTATCAAAAGAAATGAAAACTATCTCCATATAATCTACCATAAAATTTGTTGTTACAAAACTTCTAACTACCAAAAGAAATGAAAGCTATCTTCATTTAAAAAGCATGTTCCAAAGTTCCAAATACTTTCACACTATTCAATTCCAAAACGATTATTCAATTGTGGTGACCAAAACAATTGTTTTCAAATTATTAAAACACCCTTCTGGTTATATTTGAAATATACTAATAATCTACTGCATCAATTAAGTCAAATAAGGGAATATGAAAGGTAAACAAAAGGATAGGAAAGGACAAAAGCTTTTCTCAAGTCCAAGATGGACCTGACTTTTAGCCAGACGGATAGAGGACAATTAAGTGTTTGTCAGTCAATGGAACACTCCTAGTTCCTCTTTCTACTCATGCCTATTACTGACTGAGCACAGATATTTTTTGTTGGTAATTTATTTTTCACCAAGAGATTTGGCAATTTTCATGTCCCTTCCTTTTTCAGAACAATGTAAAATATCTGCCTCCTCCTCAGGCACTTCGATTTCAGTCGCAAGCAGGCGAGCTAGAAGCATGAGAAACTGGGAACGAGCACACGAGGGATCACGGGGAGGAGAAAGGAGAGGAGCGAAACAATGTCTTGCTTCCTTTCCCCTTTCCTTTTTCCTTCCTCCCTTGCACACCCACCACTTTCACAGTGAGAGAGAGACATCTGGGAACAAGGCAGGTAAAATATGGTACATAATTAGTGCCATGCATTTGTGTCTCATCTCAGGTTTATGCATCTCATTAGAGGTCAACCCAACGTATCTCAACATTTGAGATCAACAGCAGATGCTACCCATCATCTTCAATTATTCAACATATGTTTGAGCTTGTTAAAAAGGTTGATCAACCAAACCAAACAAAAACAGATTTTTTTCCTAACAAATGCAAAATAAAAAAACAACCAACCAAAAACAGTTCATTCCAACACAACCAGGCCTTGAATATGACCTCACTAATAGGAATTTCAATAAATTATTAAAATTACTTTGTGCAGTTCATTTACAAAAGAACACTAGAGTTAGGAGTACCAGTTGTCCCCTTGCAACTACTAGGCTAAACTCATTTTCTCTCTCTTCGCTCATTAGTTTCTAGTTATTTTTCATTATATTTTACTAGATTTTTGAATATTTACAATTATTCCACAAGGCAAAGTATGAGGCTATCCCTACCAAAGTTTCACATTAAACAGAATTTTGGAAAAAGGACTTTTTTTAACCAGCACAAAAATTTTTAACAATCTCCCTTTAAACATTGTCGAGTGAAAACATTCAAACATTCTGCCGTCGAGCAAAACATTTCTTTTTGTCATGACTGTGATATTTAACATTATATTTTTTAGTTTGAATGTGATTTTGCATAATTTGTAATTTTACGCTCTTTTTTATTAGGCCTTTCAAATGTAATAGTTCATGAAAATTCTTGATGTAATTAATTTTTTAAGATACAGGGCCACATGGAGACCAGCCTTAGAGCTGAACGGGCTACCCTGTGTAAACGAAGTTTTACTTCACGTTACTTCATTGACCCAACCCCCCACCCCCGCCCCCCCACCTTTAGCGTGAATAAACCTGTCGACATAGAGTCCTAAAGTGTGACGTCACAAAAAATAAATTTGTGAAATTATGGGATTTGGCACCATTTTCAAATAGAGCATCCTTAAAAAGGGCCCTTGCCAAAAATTACCTCTTAATTGTAATTCCCAGCTGAAATATAAAGGATGAAAGTTTAATACTGCCCCATACATGTATAAATCTCTCTAATTTTGAGTCGGTTCTAAGCTGAAGGAACAGAACAAAATTTGAAGGGTTTGTATGGGATGCTATCAAACTTTGATCCTGTATATCTCCATCGGGAAATGCAATTCAGAGCTAATTTTTGGGATGAGGACATCTTTTAGGATCCTTTATAGGAATATGACATCATATCCCATAATTTGAAAAAAAATATTTTTGTGACATCATCACTTTAGGACTATTGCAGCAGTGCAGTTACATTACACTCTTATGTTAATTTACATGTTAAACAAAAACCAATCACTGTGAGTCCCCTTTCACTAGTACATTTCAATCATTCTTTCACTGTAGATATTGGGACAATACTCAGGTGATTTGAGTTTTTGTCTCAGTTATTGAAATGGGTACATGCCAGCATGATTGTGAACAGTTTTCAGGACAATAATCTCTTCAAGCCTGGTTTTCATATGTCGGGAAAACCCCAGACAATTGGGGATTTTACTTTTTGCTGCCCATTGCAGATTTTGCCGATACAGAGGATATTTGCCAGAGGTGTATCCCAGATTTTCCCGATTATGAATTTGGCAGGAGAGAGACACCATGTTTGTTTGTGTTAATGGGACTGGAGTGCAGGGGATTGGTAATGAGCAAAATCCATTGCAAATGGACACTGACATCCCCAACAGTACAAATTTGAATTTTCATGTCGGGAATGATTGGCGACCATCCCAGGCGCGTCAGGAAAATAGAAACGCTCCCAATTCTCCAGAGTGGTCCCTGTTTGACAACCCAGACCAAGACAATCGGAGATATCTACAATAATTTATTTCAAGTTTTTATCAGTTGGCAAAATCTGGGATGGCCTGGAAACACTAAAATCCCCAACTGTCTCGGATTTTCCCAACATATGAAAACCAGGCTTTAGTAACGGCACATGATCTACATTATGAAAACAAAATGTATGAGTGACAAAGGTCTATCTGAATTTTTGTTTGCCTAATGTAGCCAAGCAGATCTTCACCATTCATACACCCATGTGTATGTGGTCACAGTGGCAGGGTGCATCATTCCACTCTCAAATAGAAAGGAGGGATTCATTGCAATTTTCTCTTTAAGTGTAATACTGTCATTGGTGAAAAACCCTTCTTCGCCAGCGAACTTCGATGGTTTTCCCTTGAGAGAAGGCTCTTCTTTGCTGTACATTTTTTGTTTCATGGAAGAATATTTGGTGAAAAACTGCTTATTTGTAGGAAGGGTTGGATCGGGCCATGTGTTTGGACAGCCCGCATATTTGTCTTTGCTAGCGGCTAGATCGCTGCACCTCCACCAGAGCTCGAAGGATTTTGTAAACAGCAATGGATCGTTTTCGAAAAACTTGTAAGCGCTCATAAGTCCGTTTGTGTCTAAATAAGTCAAGCCGGCATTATCGAGATGGTATAGTCCTCTATCGAAGTAATATGCAGACAGGAAAAAGTCTTCAGTGCCAGAGGATAGCCAAGTTGTTCTGTTACTTCCGTCGATGTACGATCGCATACAGCCCTCTAGAAAAACAAGATTAGAACTATTGGCGACTAATGTCACCATGAACAATGCACCTGCAGAGTTTTGGACTTGTGCCAAACGAAGGAACTCCAGTGGTTTCATGTACACTTCCTCGTTCTTGTAGAGCCTCAGCTTTGTATGTGGTGGCAGAATCAGATCACCCAACACCACAGGATAATTCTCCACCCCTCGGATGAAATACCAAAAGTAATAAGAATCGGGGTCGGTGGCAGTGACGCGAAATGATTTACTAAACGGTATGCGAATAGTGTTGTAGATTCCACCATCAGCCGAATGAGCGATTCGTCGTGTTCCCCATGGAATGTTTTTGAGGTCATCGCTCTCGGCGAATCCTAATCCATGAGCGAGGAAGAGATTAAAATCCAAACTTGCCTCCATTTCACCGTCGATGTAGATTCTTATTCTTGTATCTTGATTCATTGTGAGACGGCCAGTAAACCACTGCTCCGTAATCACTCCTGGTTGCCCACTGTCGTGTTCGTAGAGCGTTTTCTCTACGTTTGCGTATATAAAACCGCTCTTTATGGCATAGGAGAATGACTTCATGTTTGGATTAACATAAACCAGTGCCAATGTTCCGTGCAACAGGCACACAAGGAGTAAAATTCGTATTGCGGCCATTGTTGTACAACGTTAAAAGAGGGAACCAAACTAGAGTACCTTCGATATCAGAGGATCGTCATAAGACAGTCACATGTTTTGAAATGTTTGGGTTTTGCCCACAGGTTGCCCAGGCTCACTTTATTCCTCTCCATAATACAGGAAGCTGTCTCGCTAGAATCGCTCTGAAACGCCTCCAAACGCCATAAAAACACAAGTTATACACACAACAAAAAGGTAAGTCGATGTTATTATTTTTCCTCTTATTTTCCCATACAAACTCTCTTAAAATAACGCTGTTGCGTAATGACTAGAGAGCTTGGGTTACCTGTGTCGTAACTTGAGTTACATCTGTATCCACAATATTAATCGACAACGCTTTCGCATCAAGTCAATATAAATAATAAATAATTTCAAATGATAAAATTATTTTTTGACAAATTGAAAAATAAATATATATACAAATAAAAAACGGTAGATAATATCGAAAAAAAATACAATAAACTACAGCAGTCAATTATTTCTAATAAGCTGAGAAACAGTGTTCTTTAAATGATGAAAAATTTTCACTGGTAGGGATGCCGTTGGGTAGGGAGTTCCAGTCTCTTATTGTCCTTGGATAAAAACTATAAAAATAATAATTATGATAGCAATTAGCTTGAATAAATGAATCACTAGAAAATGATCTAGTAAAACGCTGTTTGGGTGAAGAACAATCCGGTATAGGCAATGCAATCGTTACGTTTATAAACCGGTCAGTACAAAATGAAGACTGCAGACTGGGTTCAAAATGCAGACTAAGTACAAAATTTAGACTGCAGACTGCAGACTGGGTACAAAATACAGACTACGAACAAGTCTGATACGTTACAACATGTCTTCTAAAAACTTATCAAGTGTCACACAGTCGCCTTTCCACGGTCATCTTGCACGAACATCAGCATGCTCGCGGAATATTCCTTGCTTGTTACTTGGATGTTTACGCGATCTCATCAGCTGTCATATCTCATCAGCTGTCATATCATAGCAACACGCAATAACATCGAGGAAATGACCATCTTTTGCTGGCCCTCGGAGATCGATAATTAACAAGTCAGCTGGCAAATCAGGCAAACAGCCGAGAATAAATCTGTGGCCAGTGGCCGCTTTGGTTAAGACATATTCTAAGAAAAGAGCAAGGAATATTCCACATTAAATAATGCTATTAAATGTTGTGTGACAATTAAAATGACATTTTACCGAGTAGTTCTTGACGAAAAAGCAGCCTTTATTCTCGGTCTCCATTTTGTACCCAGTCTGCAGTCTGCAGACTTCATTTTGTACCTACTCTTCATGTACCTGGTCTGCAGTCTGCAGTCTGCATTTTGCACCGACCTCTAACCAGTACATCATCAGAAACAGTCCACTATAATAATAGCCAATGGAGTAACAAAAGTCGGGGGAAAAAAATGGAAAAACACCATTGGAAAGAATGACTCTTTTTAAACGATTATATTTAACTCCGGACTAGGAGTCTGTAGAGGAGACAAAACAAAAGTGAGGGAGGTGGGGATAGGGGTGACAGAAAAGAACTGGGGGAGGGTACTGAGCAGTATTGTACTTCAATATTTTACATTATTTATTTTGGTGCAAAATAAAACGTTATTTGGATGGTTTGAGAGGTAAAGTAGTGGACATTTTGATAGTTGACGAGGCCAGCCGCCACACAGAAATCGAGAGCAAAAATCTACCAGACATTCAAAACTTTATCTAATGCCCCTTCACAGACGCTTCAAAAATGCAAAAAAGCAGCCGCCTTTTTGTTAACAGCCGCACACTGTCAGAATGAGATTCAAATGATGAAGCAATGCAAGCGCTACCATTGCCTAACAGACCTCAGAGAAGGTTTGAAGCTAACTTATTTTAATGCAGCCAATCAGAGGAATGTTTGTCTGTGAGCTCTGGAGACAGTTATCTTTAGGCTTGGTCAGCACTAAGTTTTGCATGGCCTGAAGCTGATTCTTTGGGCATGTTCAGAGTACTGTTCATAGCCAATGATGGAGCAATCTCATACCTCGAGTCTTCGTTCCTTACTGCGCATGCTGGCCGACCGCTGGTCAAAGGAAATGAAGATGCTGGGTAACAGGGTGATGATGTAGATATTCATTCTTGTTCCCAGAGACCGGGCTCCTTTTGGTCAGCATCAGGAATCGCGACCTCTGGAAGGGTCCAATTGTCGGAGCATGCGCAGAGTAATTGAATGGCTTGGTGCAAGACGGTCGTAAGTGACTTTTTCGGGTAAAACTTTTTTTCCTTCAAAAGTGCCTGAATTTTTGCATGTGCTTTTCAATAAAGCAGAAAAACATTCTCCTGTATCTTTTTTTGGCTAAAATGCTCTACTTTTTCCACTTTGTTGCGTTCTTTGTGCACGCTTCCATATTTTGACTTCGTTTTTCTCAGAAGCAAAGTGCAAACCACCCAAAAAAATTACATGGGAATCTTTTACTACTTAATTGAAAAGCACATGCAAAAATTCAGGCACTTTTGAAGGAAAAAAAATTTTACCCGAAAAAGTCACTTACGACCGTCTTGCACAAAGCCATTCGATTGTTTCTTATTCTCAGCCAATTAGATTTGTTAGAGTCGACCCTGAGCATGTACAGAGTGACAGGAAGTCCATGAATTTGAACGTGATTATGGGTCGAGAATTAAAATTCTTTATGCTAAACATATCACAAACTCCAGTGACAAGAATACAATCCAATAAATAGTAGACATCTGTACACATCAATTCAGACCATCAGTCAAGACTTGGTAAGTTTAAATTCTCCACAAAAAGAAACTTGTGTTAGGTGGAGAACTCACCAGTGATTCACTGTTTACATGGTGGCTGCCTGTTTATTCACAATAAACCCCATTGTACAGTGACATGGGGGGTGGGGTGAGGAAGAGGGGTGGAGGAGAGGTTTTTATCATTGGGACTGGACAGATCTTAGGCTCGATTTCTGCTGTTCTCTTGTGTCTGGTCTGCTCTCCCTGAGAAGAACTTTCGCGGGCGGAGCATGGGCTCATTTCCTGAACAGTGCCTGGTAACTGAGTCCAGATCTGAGCTTTCGTAGTAAATTGTCTTAATGTTGTTTAGTATAAACACTGGAACAGAACATAAAGAGGCAACAGCTACTGCAACTGTTACATTATGATAACAAGTACAGAAGATAAATGTACAGAAGCTAACTCCCAGACAAAGCAATGATCTATCATCAAGATGGAAATAACAGATTAATGACTTATTTACAGGAAAATACAAAAACAGCTGCTACTGTATGTGCACATAGTTATCACAAACAAGCAATCTTTTGGTTGTTTTTAGTTTAGTTTCTTCCCAGTCCTTGTTGTCTTTATCTTCGGCTTGTCTTTTGTGTGCTGATATATAACACTGTAAGAGAAAGATGAAAGTGTCAGTTGACAGCAGAATGGGAGCCTGAAAAGTGAGATGTGGCCCAGCACTTAGTTGAGTAGCTACATGTATACGTAATACAGAAAAGTCAAGAAATAAAATAAAAGTTACTGTTGTATGCGCCTAAATTGAACATTACGAAGGGTAGGGTGGAAGCTCAACCATTTTAAAAACATATTTATGCACTACAAAAGAAGGCAAAAAATTTAAGGAAATAGATTTTTAGAGGAAGACAGCTTATCAAAAAGAGGGGGGTAGTTTTAAATCAAATCACTGTAGACTGATATTATATACCTGCCAACTTCTTTTCAGTAAAATGCACGAGATTTTTCATATCCACAGAACCTGAATTCTCGAAGGTTTACCGACAAGTGGGTTTTCCGAGAAGGTTTTCCGAAGAGTGCCAAAATTTTGGAAGACTTCTGAAGATCGCCAAAGATTTCCAGCAGCTTCCGAAGATTGCCGAAGACTTCCCAACAACTTCCGAAGACAACTGAAGGCGTAGAAAGATTTTTGACGCCTTTAAAACTGGGTGGACAATTTCCAAAGGATTTCCAACGAATCTAGAGCATTATTAAAGAGTTCCGAAGATGTTCCAACGACTTCAATAATGTTTTTAAGCAATTACACTCGCTATTGTCAGCTAGTCATGAAAAATTGGTTGGAATGCGTGATCTATCACAATTTTAGATCTGCAGGTGTGAGACTCATGCATAATGGGTGAGAGTTGGCAGGTATAGTATTATGTAATGGGATGTGATTATAATTATGACATGGAGATAAACACATGCACAGTACCAACTTTATTCCCATCTTAAAGCTTATTGTTGTCGCTTTTCGTCAAAAACATATATGTAAGCTTAGAATTTTTCTAACAATGCACAAGGTTACATTAGATGACTAACACTGTTATACAACTTACCATTGTTTCCTCTCAAGAAAGCGTCTCCATATTTGTTTTTCAGCTAAAAGAGAGAAAAAAAAGGCCTTGTAAACACTGATTGATAAAACAGAAGCCGAGGAAAAGAGAGAGTTCAGTTCAGTTCAAAAGACTACACAAGATAGAATATTTTTTCACTGTTCAAAAATTTTCATATTTAATTACTACAACAAAAGCAAACTAACCAACTACGCAAGAAAATTTCATCAACCTAGGCTTCATTACAAAATGCAATTTGTGATAATCAGTATTGACATGAATTAATATTTTGCCAGCTCAGAACAGAATAGCAAGTGCCTCCTATCTTGAGCGTGTTTGGTTGTGTAGTGAATAAAAAATATGATATATAGTAGTCAAGGTGATTGAATGAAAGTATCACTAACAGTGATTTTTCAGAAATTCTCATGGAAACTTTGCTACATGTAAATTATTACAAAGACCTTTGGTCAGTGAGCAAATGTCTTTGTTGTTGTTGTTGTATTCGTCATGATTCACAAGCTGCATGCTTCATATAGTATGCACTATCTTATAAAGCATGAAGTGTTCTGATCATTATAAATTGTGTTCTGGAAATGCCAGTTTTGGTTCAAACTATTGTTTAAAACTTTCAGAAAAGATGTAGTTATGCCAATGGTTTTACTATCTTTATTTTTCAAGGTAAAGGCATACAGTTAGGCTCGATTTCCGCCACTCTCTCGTGTCTGGTCTACCCTTTCCGAGAAGAACAGCTGGATGCGTGAGCGCCAAACCATGTCTGACATCAATTCATAATTTAACCCATGCTGCGTCCCTGATCGCCGGAAATGCTATCTGATTACAACCAACGGCTCTAAAAATTTGTGTATTTGCCGTTCTATTTTTTTTCTATTTTGGTTCCCATTATTGCTGCGGAAGAGCGCTGTATGCATGAATGCTGTATTCTATGGAAGAGTTCGTTTTTAGAGTAGTGCAGCTAGCACCGTTTGACTGTGGTTTAACAAACTGGTCATGATCTGTCAAAGGTGACATTTTGTTCTGCATGGTTTCTGCTGTTAAGTTGATACCATGCAATTTGTCACATATGTTTTGCTAGTTGGTTTGCTTTACCCACGATTTCGCTCATTTAAAAAATAATTTTGCCTGCCTTTGCCAGAGACTGGTGTCGCTATCCTTATAAAACGTAACACTTCTATTTGCCTGACTGTTTTGTCTCTTGTGCTCAACATTTAGCTTGATCTGTCTCTTTGTTGACTTTGTTATCTGACATTACGGAAACCAAAGATTCATAAATATCAATGTTGGCTGAAAACTGAACACATCTTGGCCATTGAAAAACCTTTCTAGCATTTCTTGTCATGAATTTTTAAACTTTTACCCTTAATTGTCTCTGAAGTACTCTGGTGTGCCATTTATCAACTCCAAATCGTCTGCCATCACAGGCCACAATCCAGACTGCCAAGATAATTAATGCCTGACAAAAATCTGCGGGCAGTTATATGATTGCTTAAGACTAACAAAAGAATCCTCGCGCGTCCAGCCATGCCTTCGAGGGAGGAGCGCAGGTTCATTTCCTGAACAGCGGCTGGTAATCGAGCCTAGCATACCGTGACATACATAAAAAGGGGTGTGGACAGTCACATACATGTAACAAGAAAACTTTTTTCGTTTGACAAGTTGCCAAATTTTCTAAGGTATGAAGCTCCACTTGTGCACCTGCAGTGTACAGGAGCTACCCTATAAAGGGAAATGATTCAGTTATATAAATCCAACTAACCTGCCCATTGGCATATTCTTCTGTTTGTTCTAAAGCAATATTCATGTAACCATCAAGGCAAGCAAGAACTCCTAATCAAGAAAAGGTAAGAGTGAAAACTTCAGCTTAGTTCCTCTGATATTTTCAGTACCACTACTGTTTATTAAATAACTCATTGGTCAATAAGTGTGTTGAGATGGGAGTACATGTATGTAAACACAGCTGAGATATTTTAGATTTGCATGTATTTTTGAGAATTATTTTTAATTATAGAAGTAATAAAGCACTTTTTCCATGTTTAGTTAGTCTTGTCTAAACACTCGGGGTCTGGGAGGATTCTCTCCCAACCCTCCTTGTGTTTAGATGAGGCCCAATAAACACAGTAAAAGTGTTCAATATTGCCAAATATTGACCTGAAATTTGAAAGATTAAATGGCCTTTCTTTTTCAGATTCCTAACGACGCTTCCCTGTAGTTTCACCCTTTGAGTGCCAATGGTGCATATAGACACTCTGAGTAATCATACTTTTTGTACTACTTGTGACGTCATCGAGTAAAATGTCAGCAGATATTCACAATATGCATTTAGTAGAGCTAGGATAGATCTATCCGCACAATGCTTGGTTTTGGATATCGACAGTGTTCTGATATGGTAAATTGAAAAAAAAAAACATTATCAGCTTTGGTGCAAAAATGGTGGTACGAACCATGGCCCCCACTTTGCCCATAATATCAACACCCAACTTTTTAAGGTAGCCAGAAAGAATATGCAACACAATAGCTAGTGGAAGTGAAATCAGGGATGTAGCTAAAGTTTTCAACAGGCGGTAATCTACCAATGATAGGCGGGCATTTGGCCCAAAGGCCCACTCTAGCGTGGGGGGGGGGGGGGAAAATCAAGAGCATGAATGCTCCAAATCAGACTTTTATCAGGTAATAATAAAGTTATGATGAACTGGAGTGTTGACTGTTTTTAATGTTTATTAATATTTGGTTAACTGAAACCCAGAATGATAATTAAGTTAATAAGCAAATAATTTCAAGACTCAGCATTTGTTTCAAGTTTTCCTGTAAGTAATTTGAGGAGCTGATGAACATTAAAATTTACATCTAATTCTGTACAATTTCTCTGTTTTTGCATTGTTTTACAAATCAAATATCTGATCTTCAAACACCCTTTCAATTGTTACGTAGTGAAGATAACTGCTCTCTGGCACAGGAGAAGTGAACTAATCTAATGTGAGAGCATTGACTTATACATATTACTTAAAACACGGGTTCGTGTTGGACAAAAATCAACAACTTTGAAAGCTAAAGGTAGCTCAAGTGACAAATGTTTCTTTGCATATTAAACTTCAGTGTCACTCATGTCGCTCATGCTTTCCCAAGGGCTGAGAAAAAGGACAGAAGAAGAGCAAAATAATTCGGAAAGTAAATCGCAACAAATATAAAATTATGTTTTGTCTAAATTTGCAATTGGCTTATATGCATGGACCAAAATGAAATGTAAGCTTAATTTTGGTAAAAAAAAATAGCTTTTCAGCAAAGGTTTGGACCATTTAGCGTCATGGCGGCTGAAAACTGATTTAACGGTTAAAAACGGCGTTTTTTGTGAAAATGTGCTTACACACACAGTACAGCTGACATGACAAATACGATTCAATTGATGAATTCTCAGCTGGTTTATTACATACGCACGCCACAGAAAGCTGCTTACCTCGATAATCCACGCCATTGTTAAGCTTCACCACCACAGGGCGGCCTATAATTTGCTTCAGAAAGTCACTTGGAGTTTGTTTTTGACTCATTGCGAATGAAAGAAGATTCCTTCAATCTTTCAAGATGGCGTCTGCAAAACTCGAACTCGACCCAGTACTTTCAACCGAGAACTACATTTTGAACTTCTGGAACTGTTCAAGGACTTTATAGTGTTGGACGGAGGAACTTCACCAAACTTTGCATCTAAATAAGCGATGACATAGAAATTTAGGGAACACCTCACAAGAAGCTAACCCTGAGCTAAGAACTTTTCCCCCAACACTGAGCCAGGAATTACTGTCAACTTAAAACTTAAGGTGATTCCGTATTGCATTGCGCATCCCCACTGCGCACAATTTTTTGCATCACTGGCGCGCGCAAATGAGCGCATGCTCGAGGGCGTGCACGTACATAACATAAGAGATTTCCATCAGGCTAAGCTCAACAGAAAAATAAATGTTTCCTTCTCTGAAACGAGCACGGTGACCTATATTTTTTTTCATAATTTCAACAAGAACAGTATACTCAATAACGGAGAAAAAAATAGCAGAAATCTATGGCTAAATATTTCGCAAATTAAATGGACCCTATGCAAATATGGCTGCCTTTGAATTATTCTTTTGTTCATATTCAAAATGGCCTCACTAACCTCGTTCAGGATAACAAATCTTTTACAATTTTTGTCTCAAAAATGAGATTAGTGAGGCTATTTTAAATACGAACAAAAGAATAATATTAAGGCGGCCATTTTTGCATAAGGGTCCATAAATTCTACATGGGGAGACATAACGGGCCGAAAAGCGCATGTCCAAATTATGTTTCCTTTAAAGGATAAAAAATGCAGGGTATTTGAAGACATTTTTCCGAAACGTAGACGAATGAATAATCCAAGAAAGTCAAACTCTGTGTGATATAACGCGCTACATTAAAATATAATCGAGCTTATTTGCTGCGCACTGAGATTACCAAAAGTCACCAAAATAGCCATATTTGTCCGTATTGTGGCATGAAAATAAACACAGTGACCCCTCTTTTTATTACGTTTTTAACATCTCCT
>CM042748.1:1706523-1729661 GCA_022496165.2 Catalaphyllia jardinei | reverse complement strand
GGCTAATTCACATTATCAACTCAGTTGATAAAACCAAATTATCTTGTAATACTCCCACCGACGCAGCACCACAGTTTCTTTAGAAACTTACCCCCTTTACTTTGGAATTGGTTTTACTCTATATAAAAGTGAAACTTGGTTGTACTTCACAGGTATCTAGAGAATGACCACATACAGCACTGTGTGCCGAGCAATGTGTCCAGCGGTTTATCCTTCCTGCCACTCTCCTTCGTGTACGTCAACGGAAGTGCAAATCTCACTCAGAAAACTACCAAAGTGCTCCCGACAGGGGAACCGCTGAACGGAGCGAAGGCTTATATCGATATTCTTTCGTATTTTACCACCACAAACAATACCCCGGATGAAGTGCACGACCTTGGTTACACGATGCTTTATAAACTGTTCCCCGAGGTAAGGTTAATTTTTATACTAATGTACTAATGTACAAGCTGAGATAAAAATATACTATCTGGCGCGCGAGTTACAGAAACCGCAAACCAAGAGAAAACGGAAAACCCGAAGCGTAACCCACAGCATGTGTTATAGGCACGGAAAAATATAAGACACGACACGGTTGGTAAAACGCAGCATTGCAATGCGCGGGAAACGTGTTAGGCGCGGGAAAATGTACAATGTAGTAGTGGAACACGTGCAAAGTACGAGAAAACATGTTTATCTCTTCACGTAGATAGATTTCAGTCCTAGCTTCTTTCACAAATTACCTAAAGCTGTCAAGAGCTTTGTAACGATAACAAGGCCAGAACTTAACTAAAGGTATTAACCGTCTCAGAATAATTCAGCAATCAATTGTTAGAAAAATGATTGGCATCCGTTTGCAATAGCAGCATTGTATTTAGCACCAAGTTCGACAGTTTTCTATCAGGTAAAAACATACAAAAATGTAACTTTTGCGATGAAATTCAGTCTAGCTACCAAGGACTTTACTAATTGTAAATATCTTTTTTATTATATGACAGGTTAGTCTTAAGGGAAATCCAAGGGCTCCGATTGGTTCTTTTTTTGGTCGGGATTTCGCCATACGGACCGTTTCCATAGAAACGCGGGAAGCGCTCATAAGCTGTGTATTTTTTGTTTTCGAAAGCCGGCAAATTCAAAACAAGCATGGCCCGAGTGCCACATAATAAACGTCTTACTAATCTAGCTTGCTTCAGCCGTACTGGGGAATATTGGCCCTTGGTCGTTTTTTGTACGGACCTCGCGCGTTACTGCCACGACCTCGGGGCCAATATCCCCGAGTACGGCCCTCGCGCTCGGTTAGTAAGAGGTTATTAATTTATTTTTTATGCCGCAAAAAATCTAATTACATGATGCTTTCGTCGTTTTGATATATTTTTTTTGGTTCCAGGCGCTCGAAGTTGCTCGCCAAGTGACGGGCCAAAACGACAACCATACAGCTAAAGTAGAATTTTTGAAAATGATGAATAGTTCAGACATATTTTTCCACAATGGTTCGATTCCTCCTCATGAGTCCGACAACGATGCGTTCAAGCTTTGCAGTTCTGCTGAAAAAGCTAAAAAACACTGCCCACAGCGCTGGCAAGCCATTCAGCGTTGGTTTACCGAGACAAGAGAGGTAAAAGCGGGGGGAGGGGTAGTGCATTGAATAAGCCTTGTGGATCCGCTCATCAGATTCACGACCTCCAATTTTGGTCGATTTATCCTGGGGTTTGCCAAGATTTTGATTTGCTGACATAGCTTAAAATGTTTTACACCCCTTAAAAGTACCAATTCTAAAACGACACAGACTGCTGACATAATTTTTCTTCGGCTCTGACACCCTGAAACTCCCACAAAAAACTCCCGTTTCATGGCAATCCCCCTGGGCAGGAGCCCATCACTTGGAGCCTGCAACTACCCTATATTTCTGTCACGGCGTTTTCACAGACCGATCTATTTTTAGTTTGAATTCATCTTGAATTCAGATCCCCACGGGAACCTCAGAAACCAATTGCAATCACAAGCACGGAATAATGTCGGCATGTCGAAATGATTTCGACATGTTCACGCGTGAGGCCGCATTATTTTATCGTCACCGATGCGTGCTCACGTAGACTTGAACTGGCCTATTTCGCCGGAAAAACTTCTAAAAATAGACTTGTCTATAAAAATGCCGTTGCACTGGCTTATTATGGGAGTTGCAGGCTCCTAGTAATGGGCTCCTGCCCTGGGCAACGTAAGTCTGAATGTTTTGCAGTGGAAAGCAAAGAAACTGATGTAGTTAAACTGATAAATAATTATTTAATAATTATTTATTAATATTAATTAAATAATTGGGCTACTCATTCTTAATTTAAAAATAACTTTCGATCCTCACTGTGCTTTGCACACACTACATGCTGGTCAATGTTCACAGTTGAACCCCATCCTCGTTTCCATGGCCATGAGAACGAGGCTGAGTTAAATCCACCTTTTTTCTCCACAGGTAATGAGCATGTTAGATCCCAAAACATCGCAGATGTTTTATTTCACCGGAAGGAATCACACAACTCCAAACTGCCCTTTGGAAATGGTAGCGGATTTCAACCCCTCAGCTGGCGTGCCGAGTTATCGAAGCAGCGATAAAGCGTGCAGTAGAAACGCCATGTATTTTATTCCTTTCTTCCTCGAGAGGCCTGGACCGAGATATATGCAATGGAGCATTAATGCTCATGAAGCGAGACCTGGGCACCATACTCAGGTTAGAACACCGTGGTGCTAGTCGATTGTACCGTTGCAGTTATGTCCTATATGGCAGACATGTCCTCTGACGTAATAGGATATACTGAGCCAATCATATCATGGGTTCTATCTAATAATACGCAGCCATAAGACTGGTAACTGATCTCCGTTCTAAGAAGACACTGTCACAACGCAATCTCATTGGAAGAAACAACGACACATACAATTGGTCAAAACGTTTAAGACATATCTGCCACGCAGGACACAACTGCAACGCTACAGTCGATACCATAAACCAGACCTAGCCTCTCACGTTCTTTGCGATCGTCACGAAACGAATGCGTGACTAACCCAAAAGGGCGTCCGCGCAAGAAGTTACCGCAAGCCAAGTTACTGTAATTTTATTGAATTTAGAGTTCTGATTTGAAGATTTTTAATTCAACGCAGGCAAAGGGCAGCTATGTTCTTGTTACAGTTTATGTTAATAAAAGAAGCATTTGGTGAGATCTTTTTTGGGCGAAAGGCAGTAGTCTCATTAAGGAGTTAACGGTTGTTATTACTGTATTTGAGTGACACGATTCAAAGCAGGTCCACAAAAGTTAACACTTGCAAATTCTATCTACAATGGATCTGGAATTAAGGTAATTTCAAACCCAGATTTCCCACGACCAAGCACCAAATTGAGTGAGATCTGTGTACGAGAATAACAAGAATATTTTTTTCTCTGTCGTGATAGTGATAAACAAACTTGACATATCTACTTACACTTTTTCGTTCCTTTTTTGTTTTCCTTTCCTTACAGGTACAGGGTTATCGAGAACACTTCCAGGACACATGCGGGGGAGAAATCGCCTGGGTTTCATCAATGACGTCATACACTGCATTTATAGAGGGCTGGGCACTATACGCTGAGAACCCACTTATTGCTTATGATACGGATACCTACGAAGGGCAACCGCTGTACAAATACGGGATGTTGAAGTCTCAGGTGAGGAAAAACGTTTGTCTTTAAATATTTTTTCTGGTAGATCCTACGTTGGGGCGTTTATCGTTTGCGGTCCCTTGTAGTTTCTGGTTTCTTATTATGTTTTTTCGAACTGTTGGTCTTTTCAGATCCGATACGCTGCGTGTTTTAAGCTTGGCGCGGCTGGTCTTGTCCAGCCACATTTATATTTTGTTTTTCGAGTCATCAATCTTGACACTTTGTCGCCTTACGCCCCGAAACACGTGATATGGCAACGCGTGTTTCGGGGTGTAAGTGAGTTAAAAGCACGGAATTTGATAGAGTGAACGAGTCATTTTGCAAATTATGTGTGTTGGCTCTTGGGCTGGCGTTACATATCTTCGCTGCACAGTACTGATGAGTCCCAATTGGGGGTTTTAACATGACGTCACGAAAGTTCAAACTTCAAAACTATTAATCCTACTAAGATTTAACTTTCATGATGTATAAGAGAAGCTGAAAAGTAGTATTCATACACATTTTCGCTCCGATTGGGTTCTTGGTTTTGTGATAGACCACGTTTGAATTTGTAAGCTTTTGCGTGACGCGGCATTTACATGATGGCCAAAAGAGCTGTCATGTTGGTTAAAAAAGTGACTTATTTCGGGGAATTTGGCTATCTGAACAGTTCATGTATCAGAAAAAGTATTATTTTTAATGTTTTTGAGTTCCTCGAGAGATAAATTTACGCTTTTGCAGCAAAACTCAGTGACAGATATTTTTCTTGATTTCCGGCCGCCATGCTGGTGCCCATGTAGATGGGCACCAACATGGCGTCTCCATACAAATCACTATAAATTGAAAACGAAAACCAAGAATAAGGACGAAACAGTTATCCACGTCCCTCACGTAGTATTAGCCTTACAGTCTATATTTTACGTCTTTGCATCTTTTAGCTGATCGGATCTCTTGTAGATCCTACGTTGGCAGCGTTTATCGTATGCAAGCGCACTTGGAAAAAACGCGATGGCCTGGAACGAAATGAAGCGTATCATACCAAGAATGATCTACGATATTACGTCAGCTTTAATTTCTTGATTAAACTTAAAACAGTAGTACCTCCGTAATTTCAATTACGTTTAAAAAGTAAACAGGAATTGAAAGCGTGCGATCGTCAGAGAAATTGTCGGTATCACAAATGAACTGCGTTTAAATAGTCCTTTTTCGAATTATCTAGAGCCTCTTTCTGAAAGCGAGTCTTGGTGTCAATCCTTTCATATGAAAATGAGAATTTGAATGGTTGTGCACCAGGCCTCGCTTTGAAAGAGAGGCTTTGATCAACTCAGACATGGGCTATTGATCTCAACTGCTAGAGGGCCCAATAAGACCGCTGAACGCGATGGTGATGTAATAAAAGTTAACTTGTACAGTTCTTGCTTCTTTACCACCGCAGCTCTGGCGCGCACTGCGCATGATCGTGGACACTGGCTTACACTACAAGGGGCTCAAGAGAGACGAAGCCCTTCACATGTTCCAAAAGTACTTATGGGATGACAGTGATATCGCGTTAAAGGAAGTCACTAGGTATCAAAGCGTACCAGGCCAAGCCACGGCTTACATGATCGGCCAAATGCATATCATAAAATTGAGAGAGTACGCCAAGGAAAAGCTCGGAAAAGCGTTCAATTTGAAGGATTTCCATCTTCAGATGTTGTACCAAGGTTCTGCGCCATTGGGCTTTCTAGAGGAGAGCATTAAGGAGTATGTAGACTGTGCTCTTAACAAGGACAAAGAAGGCTGTGAAGAAATCCTTAGTCCCTTGACCGAAGATACTCAAGACATTGACAGTAAGAACGATGATTTAGCTGCAGTGGACATGCTGGAAAGACAGCTTTACTTTTAATACATTATTTACGCTTCGGAATGGAGAATAAAACATTTCCTAGCTGTTTATATACTAGCTTTGCAAAAAGGGATAGAAGTTGAGCTGTAGTCGAGAAAAACGTGTTGTGGGAGAAAAAAATATAGCGTTAAAATCACTTTAAAAAAGGTTGTCCAAAAGAAGTGTAGGTAGATATTAAAACGTTTTTGTTTGCAATGTGGAAAAGTTTCAGATAATCAGTTTAGGTCGAGAGAACTTGACAGTAATAAGTTTAGTCTTAATTAATTGTGCAGAGATTAGCCATGAATCTTTGCTGCAATGCGAAAAAGACGTTAAAATATGCTTATCTACTTGACATGATACAGAATTTGACATGTTTTATGTCTTTCAAAATATCGTTTTCGCTTTTATACCTTCATTTACTGTTTAAAATTTTGCTCTTGAACCATTAGACGAAAACTTTTAGATTTAACAAATTAGCCGACATGGCGAGATTTAATTGATTTAATTCGATCGTGCAAGTTGCACCGAATTTACAACTCACGCTTGCCCTAACATTAAGCAAGAAAGCTATTGTTTTCCTCAAAACATTTTTGACTAACTTACTGAGCTGTATGCAGTTGATTGCTTTACACCGTTCCTGCGTTGAGACAAAAGCTTTTAATAAAGAAAACATTACTGAGACTATCCTGGGTATATGAAAGGTTATGGAACACCCAGCCGGTGAATTATTCGATATAGAGTCGGGATGGAATATAAACAGTAGATTGGAACTGATCAAAAATTTTAACTGCAGGCTTAAAAATGACACCGGCGCTTTTTCAACTGATTGCTGAGATCATAGGTCTGCAAAATTTAATGGTAACTAAGAAAAAGGCTGAAATTATAACTGATAGTTTAGAAATCATCAAAGATTTTACTGATTGCTTAGATTTTAGCTCAGCTATTCAGTTTAGCGTTGCCTGCGAGCAGTATCACCTTTGAGTCGGGCGCGCGAGCAGTGAAGGGCAAAGTGATCCGGCGGAAAAGAGTCTGGTGAAGAGCCACTTTCTCGTCTCGCGGCTTCGCCGGCCGATGTCGCGCTCGCGGCTAAACTGCCCGCTTGTGCTCCAGCGTGACCCTTCTCACAGGCTAAGTTTAGCGCGAAGTTTTGCCTTTTCTTCATTTTAAGGTCCAGGCTCAAATTGAGAGAAGTTCGTCGTTTTCTTCCTGTTGCCATAACAACTGCCTTATTGTCTTATTGGGCAAAAGTATTTACCTTTTTTTTTTCGTTTGATGAATAAAGGAAATAATAAACATTGGAACATCTCAACTTATACGATGCTTCTGACCTAAGCCCCCGTCCACACATCTCCGGATAATTTTGAATCCGCAACTTTTTCTTTCCAAATTCCAAAAAATTCCCCGTCGACACGTTATCGCATTCGTTGCGGATTCATTATTTTCCACTCTGGGGAGCGGATGCAAAAATATCCAGATTCGCGGGATGAGTATTAACCGAAGCCGGAACCGAAAAGAAAAAGTTGCAGATTTAAAAATATACAGATACGTGTCGACGCGGCCTTAAAGTAATGTCACGGAGGGCAATGACAAAGGGTTTTTTTTTAACGCAGTATGCCGGAAAAATTTCAAAATGGAGGTTTCACCCTGAAACTGTATCAAATGTTTTCCGTCACGTTACGCCCTCCGGAGGTATTTAAAAAGGCATCAATCACCGCTCATTTTGAATCACGTGAAATCACGTGATTATCGTGACGTCATCGGGGTCGAAAAGTTCCGTTTTCAAAACGTTTTTCGTTCACCCGAAAATGAAAAGCGCGCATTTTCAAATTAAATTTCTCCGGTTTGAGGAACGTTTTCGAGAAGCTCCGTTTTCGTGACTGATATAAAGCTGCGTTTTCAAATTTCCCCGGCCTAGCGAGAACCCTTTCTCAGTATTTACAAACCCATTCACCCGATCCTTGACATCAGAAATTAAAACTGCACCTGCAGCCGTGACAGTAATTAACATTATCTTTAATTACGCACACAGTTGCGTTTCTTGAACGAGTTGAAATCATACGAAACAGCGAGTCTACCTGAATAATACGTCAATAACAATTGTCGCTGACCAACTGGGCTTGCAAATCGTCACTCGCGCTCGATCGACGCAGAGAAAAAACATCGTTTCCACGTTCCATTTTAACCAGGAATATACTCCTAAAAGCGGAATTAAAAGCTAAAATCATCAGTCCGGTAAGTAAAGGCATAAAACTGTTTAATTCTTATGGCTATTAGCCACTGGCGTTTATTATATAACAAATCATCAAAGTAGATCTTAGCTTCGATCCGTTCCGCAACTTCCTAAATTAGATTTTGCACAAAGATAAATTCACGATGTTAGATCAGCTTCGCCGTAGAAATATCTTTTTTATGAAAGAAAAGAAAGATCCTAAAACATCAAGGCAAATTCTATTTTCCCTGACTACCCTTCAAAGCAATGTTTAGAAGGGAAAAGGGGATTTTTTTTAAATCTTAAATCGTGTTTTCAACCTTCGGTGACTGGAAAGCTTAATGTTTTTATTCCGCCTACTTAAGACCTGCCATTCTCAACTGCACGAATGTTTTTTTTACCGCAATTCAGGCTCCTCATTGGAACTGAATATAAAGGAAGTTTTAAATGTATCGTGTTTGTATCCATGGTAACGTAAACGAACAACAATATCGCAGAGGGGTTGGAAGTTTCGTTTTCAATTTTAGGCCGAATTAAGGAAATCCAGGTTGCTATTTTGAAATAGAAGGTACGCCTGGGTATCTTTATTATATTTCAAACAAACAATAGTCTCTTCTGCATCGTGAGCTGTATAGCTAAAACACACATTTGAATTTATGCAACACTTAGAAAATCTCAAAAGATATGCTTTTGCATAGTTTAATTTCTTTTCAATTTTATATAGCATCCAGAACAAGAAAAGTTCGATCCATCTTAACTTTTGATCCATGCAACCTTAAATTTTTCTCCTTTTTGAAGACAATATCATTTAAAGCGAGCGAAGAAAGCAAATACATTATTTATTGCAAGTTTTACCTCAATTTTGCATTAATATTAATCTTTTTTTACTGAATTGCAAAGCAAAAAAAAAACATGTGCATTTATTTTGACTGCTTAGGCTGGTGGGAAAGATTTCAGCCTATCTGGGAAAAGCGTATTCAGTACAACGGGTGTTCTTTTAAAAGTGCTAGCAAGAAGTAATCATTTCGCGTTTTGTTTTAATTCTCGATGTTACTAGAAACAGAAAATTATAAACGAAGAAAATGGCTACACCATCTTTACAATCTGCCATTAAATCAATAATTGCACGTTGATGCAAATCAGTCAGACTTAATTTCAAACCTCTGTTCATCATTATTGAAGGCGAGAATTTTGAAAGAGAATATGCCTGTATTAAACCTTCTAAAATTTATTTGCTACCTTACAAGCCGTATTCAAACTCAGATACATTGTAGTTATATTATGACCAGTTAAAAGCGAGGAAATAAAAGCCATATTTGATGACTGTAACAGTGGTTTCTAAACTTATAACATTATCAGAATTTTGTCATAACTGTTGAGATTTTTACAGAAATAATAAGCAATAAACTCCATGAGCGCTCGACGCTGTGTTTTTTCCATTCCCCGTAGTATGTTAAGGAAGCCCTTTATTTAGTCCTTAAGGTATAGGTGGGGGTCTCATGCGAAGCTCTGCTTTGACTAATTTGTGAAATTAAGGGATCTAAGAAGAGCTTGATAGAAATCTTGTTAGGCTGTAGAAAAACAGTGTTGCAGAGTAGCAAGCTCTTTTAAAGAAGGTGGCTATTGGTAGCTCACAGGGCACATTTGCCGCATCAGAATTGCCACTCTATTTCTTAATTCATCAAATATTCAATACTTTCAGAAAACGAAAACTATGCACAATTCTTCAAACATGGCGGTACAACCATAAGTTATTGATTGAACTGAACAGGAAGTTAAAATTTCGAGTTCTTTGATGCAATGTTGTTTTTTTCCTCGAAAACAACTTGGCTGAGAGAAGCTTTGTTTCGTGACTCCCCGCAGTATTTGAAGTTGCAGATAGCGAGCGGAAGTCTAACCATTTTATTCTTGTCCGCAAACTTGAATAAACGTTGAATTTTCCGTCCATTGGATAGTCATTTAAAAATTTCCATAAGCACTAGATCGACTTCAAATATAAACAAGTTTAAAAATGTACCCATCGAGTACCCATCGACGGAAAATAATTGCATGGTTTGGCAACATCAGATATTTTATACAAAATTATCTGTTTCGCATTGGCGACAATAAAGTGCTAACGATGAAAAAATTGTTCTACTTTTAGGGGTTTTTTTTATCAGCCATGTTGAATGTGTCTCAAGAGTTTTAAACCGGTCGTGATTGTTTGGCGGGAATATTATTGAAAACTGCAACTTCAATTACGCAATTTCTAGCCTCGTGTAAGTATGATTTTCAAAAGTTCCGGAATTTCTGAAACATAATCAGAAGTTATAAAGACTGCTCTTCAATCCAAACAAACAGTCAGTGTATTGTGGGAAACGCAGGTGTAAAACACGGCGCGCAGACGAACAATTTATCAAATGCGTGTCTGCATAAAATGCAAAAATGTGTTTTTGGGATGCAAATGTCTGACACGAGCTTTAACAGGGGAAAATATTTGACGACGAAATCAAGTTTACCATGCAGTCGAAGTTCACGTGTCTAAAATACTGCTACTCAATAGTCGATTTCTGGTTTCAGTTGCCATGGTAAGAGAGATGTCATACTAGAAAAGTTAATTCTTACTAATATTACAGTGCTAACTGCCATTACTGTTTACATTTTGGCACTTACCAGCTGCAAAAGCGACAAAAAGGAAGCTGTTGCCTCTGTGTCGCTGGAAACTGTGAATTCGCGCAAAAAGCCGATATTGATTATTGTACATAGTGATAATTACATGAGGTTGTTTTCTTCGAAGTCAAATAATGTATTTTGACATAACTATAGCAAATTGGACTTTATATTAGCAAATAATTATCGGGCATCTAATTTCGCTAAAACAGCGCTTTCCGCTAAAAAAACAAGCCTGTATTTGTGCTCCTCCCAATGCTTCGGCCAAAATGCTCAATTAAAACAGCTCCTTTTATTGAATTCTTTACCGAAAAATCCGCCGGACAAGCTCACTCAAGCTCAATCTGTATAGTCGTGCTAACCGAGAAAATTGGTAATTACTTTGCACCCAGGAAAATAATTGCTCGTCACGGAAATTTGTAATTACCCCTAAAGAAGACTAATCCTGCTGGCGTTGCTCGAGCTTCATGTCATGCCTAAAATAAGGGTGTGAATGGGTTTAACCGACTAGCGACAAAGGGCGAAAACTTTTTCCGACTACCGACAAAACTAGGAAAAAAGTACCGTCCAGCGACAAAAAAATTCCAACCGACAAGAGACATGGTCCGACGTTTTAGGAATGCTTGTTTTCAGAAAGAACAGCGTTTTGAATTTATTTCTAGCTCAGGAAATGTCCAGATCCTTTGATGGGCTTTATTTCACCAGACGTTATCACATTATTCCAGATTTAGTCAATCATAGATTTTCGTCCTCCTTTTCGGGGAGCAGAAAAGCCACGAAAGCCGTTGAATAACAAATTTAATACGTGTTTGTGGACGTCTTGGGAAAAAAGACTTCCGTAGCTAGCAAAATTAAGTATGCTACTGGCTAGAGTAGGCGTTTCACTCTTTGTCTAATTTACCTCTCTTGATTTACTTCGATGCCCTGTAATCGACAGGAAAACAAATTGACATCTAAAATAAAATCTTTGGTTGAGAATTTTAACCGACAACCGACAAAGTAATTGAATTAAAACCGACATTCAGACCCTATAAAATATATACTCAGGGCCTCTTCATATGAGCCCGGTAACCGGGCTGGCTCGGTGAACGGGACGAATTTTGCACGGTGTGTGTGTTTATATGGGAATACGGGGATGAATTCAAGAAACAAAATCAAAATGGTGGAACATAAACTTGTATTGTTCGCGACTGTCATAGCTTTGTGGACTTGTAACTTTACTAATAAAGCTAATTCGCATACTCCTAAAGTGAAAGTACATACAAGACCAAAGTTATGCCATTTAAAACGTTTCGTCTCGGTCACTGGGCTGGAGCGTTCATGTGGGAAGATTTTCATCCCGGTTACCGAGATCTCGGTCGCAAAAACCGAGGTCTCGGTAACCGGGCCAGCCTGGCCTCTCATATGAACACATCGAAATTTTTACAAAGAAAGGAGTGGCGAGATGAGATCTCGGAAACCAACCCAGCCCGGTTGACCAGCCCCATATGAAGAGGCCCTCAGTGTGGTTTTTCGTTATTATTTCTTCCAAAGGTATTAACATGCATTGCTTGATAGTTGAAACCGATCAAAATACACCTTGCCTCACTTTTACAAAACAAGAAAGCTGTCGCAGAAATTGTGATACTTCTACAATGTCTTAAACCAGCTTAGCTTATACCAAGACGGAAAGAAACTCAAAGGAGAGGCAGACCTCGTTTTCAACCCCTCCCCCGCCGTTCAAGATATTTTGACTCGCTCCAGACCGCGCTCTAATTGAACTTGATTGTCCAGCTGGTCTGTGCTTTTCTTTTTCTTTTTTTTTCTTTCGACCACAATATAACAATACATTTTTATGCTAACTTTTGCTTTCGTTGACTATCGTTATATTAAAAATCCACAAATAAGATATTTCGAAGCTACGAAACGTCTCTGCAGTGTAATGAAAAGAATTGTTGTATTCGAAGAGCTAAGCTGATGACCATGGAAAGCTAAGCCGTGGCAGGCCGTAGAAGCAGAGGGATCTGGTCGATTCTTGCACGCGATTCTCTCTCGCTTCGCGCGCGCGCTCGTTTTTTCCCTTCGGACGCCTGCCGCCGACACAGGCTATGAAAAGACTTTAAGACCAACATAATACCAGTCTCTCCTTTCATACCGTTTTTTTTATTTCCCGAGAACAAGCTTTAGAGGGAAATAAGAGAGTTTTGTCAAATGAATTTTTAGATAGAGCCATTGATACCTCGTGAATGGTCGCTTGGTCACTAAGAAGTGATGTTCAAAGAAAAGAACTGTTACTGGTCTATTTGCCAACCATTAGTACTTTGAAGGACTATCTCCCAATTGCGGTTATCAAAACACTGAAATTGTTCATTTGATGGAAACAGAAGCA
Organism: Catalaphyllia jardinei; assembly: GCA_022496165.2. Taxonomy (NCBI): domain Eukaryota; kingdom Metazoa; phylum Cnidaria; class Anthozoa; order Scleractinia; family Caryophylliidae; genus Catalaphyllia; species Catalaphyllia jardinei. The sequence continues at coordinate 1,716,928 of CM042748.1, read as the reverse complement.
TTTTGACCCAGCTAAGCTCAGCTGGAAACCTTCTAAAAATGTACGGTGGGCTGAGAATAGAGCAAATTCCAAGAACGACAGCTAATCCCATTCAAAACGAAAAAAAGGTTAAATTTTCGATTCCAGAAAGTGCACTCTCGCCGGTTCCTTCTCTGGTACAACGAAGTTTAGTTTAACTTAATCACGCTTAGATTTAAACACGAAATGAAATTTTCTAATGTCCTTCAGCTTAGAGTCAAGAGGCAAAGTACAATAATCAACAACACTACGCGTGTTTTGTCAATAAAAATTAACTTCAACCGAGAAAACCACATGACTGTTTGTCGGTCTGTACCCATGTGCCTAATGTATAAACTAACTAAGATTGTAGTTTACATATCTGTTCTCATAAGCCGAAATTTAAAAACGTCTTCGCAAAATTATAACGAGCAGTCGCAATGAATCGACATAGGTAGTAACATTTTCTACGTATATGCTAAAGCTGGCTAATTTTTCGTAATCTCCTCGAGTACGGTCATATTAAACCTCTCTGGAAAATTATCACACTTTGACAATCTAGACGGCTGAACTCGTTCCGTCGAAGCTTTTTTCTAGTTTACTTTTCTGCTAAAAAGAAGCAGAAAAAAATCTGGTTTTGATTTTAGTCTCGTTACTCTGGTAAAAATGATTTTTGCGATAGTAAGTCGGGCATTAAAGAAAATAATTGACGACTTTATAAATGTCTGGCAGGTTTTCAATTAAAATTGGTTAACAATATGGCCTAACAAAAGTAAATAACTGCTTCTAAGGAGTTTCATTTGCATCTCAAACAAATGCCATCTTCAGCTCGGTCAAAAGGCTCTCGCGATCTCGGGTCTTCCCGGGTAAACAAATCTTCTAATGAGCGCCTAAGCCTTTGTTTGCCGTCACCAAGGCAACGAGTTTTTCATGAACGGGCCAGGTGTTGACGTAATTTGAATAAATCCGTGTTGTGGCCGTATTTGATAGAAAAGATAAATGTTATATATTGCCGTGACAGTCTATTCTCTTTGTTGCAGCATTTGATACAGGGGTGGTACAGCAGAACAAAATAGTGAGTTTATGGACGGCGAAATCTTACAACTAAAACAGCGTGAGAGAGGCCCAGATATGTTAACTGGCGGTCCGTGATATTAAAACTGATTACTACCAAGGACGTCCGGACACCCTCGATCGGTGATGAATTCAGTATGTTGTTTTACCATTATGATCTCCTAGATTGGATAAGCCGCAAAACACACTACATCGCTCCGAACAGCAACGTCTCGATGCATGGATTCTTGTAGCGTCGTTTCTCAGTGTCATCGATCGAGGAAATGAACTTGTGAAGTAGGTCACTGGTTTAACGAAGTTGTCAATTACAATGGTCTATTTCACGAATTTCACCAAGGGTTACGTTGTGGAATATTCACCTCCTTGCTTCCAAAGCTGGCTTCTCTTGCCGGCAGAGAATTTATGGAGCGATGGAGTCCGTGGGTTTTTGTACGTGGTTGCCATGTTTTACTTATTTCTAGGGATCGCGATAATTGCGGATATTTTCATGAGCTGTATCGAGGTAATAACAAGCAAAAAGCGGAAAGTAACTCGCTATGATCCAGAGAAGCAAGAACGCGTGGAAATCGAAGTATTTGTTTGGAACGAAACAGTTGCCAATCTAACCCTTATGGCTTTGGGTTCCTCGGCCCCAGAAATCCTCCTAGCTGTAGTCGAGACAATTCAAAATCTGGGGAACGTGCCGGACGCATCGCAAGAAGACAAAGACGGACTTGGTACTTTTACTATAATAGGATCCGCTTCATTTAACCTCCTACTTATTACAGCTATATGCGTGGTCAGTGTTCCAAGCGGTACAGTAAAAAAGATTCGCGAGTTTGGTGTATTTATTGTCACGTCGATCTGGTCGCTTTTTGCTTATGTATGGCTTTTGGTCGTGCTGAAGTGGCATACACCGGACGAGATCGAGCTGTGGGAAGCGTTTGTGACATTAAGCTTTTTTCCGCTTCTTGTCCTCAGCTCCTGGTGCCAGGATAACGGTTGGTGGTGGAAGAGAGGAAGGATCTTAAACGTCGAGAACCCAGAAGTAAGTGGAAATTGAAAAACGCTCCCTCGTTCTTCTTTAATTAGTACATTACTGTAAATACTATTCAATTCAATTATCACCGCAAACCGCTTTCATAGAAAATTGCTTTTTATTTGTTTTGTTTTAAAAAAATCCCGCAACTCGAAAAAACACACCGCGCTTATTTTCCCTAGCAGACGTTCTGCGAAATGATAAATCTACAAAGTTGCGCGTTTCTGTGTAAACATATTTCATTTCGTACACTTAGCACTGATAGTAAAGCTGTCAACGAGCAAAGTTTTGCGTTGTACAAAAAAAGCCGTGTAAGGTCGAAAGGTGTCTGCGCTATTTGATAAATTTGGCTAAATTTATCGTGTGTTAAGTGCCATGTCAAATATTTCCAAGTATTGTCTTTCCTTGAGATCAGTTAGTCGTACGGGTGTCTTCGTGCAGTGAACCCTCATGTTTCCTAGCTGCAATGTATATATGAGAAAATTACGCGAGCAGTGAATCCGAGAAGATTTTTTATGTCGGCAATCCAAACTTAATTTTTTTTTCAAGTGCATATACTGACCCATACTACGTCAGGCCACAATACAATGCTTGAGCTCACCCAGTTTCCGCATTCGCCAGAGTTTCCTGGTTTAATTATTAAACCACAGCAGTGTTTGAATGATTTTTGTCATAACTTCATAATCTGGCCCAGTTTTGACATTTTGAAAGGGATCAAGAAACATGTACTTCTGAAAAATTCAAATTTCAAGTGCGAGCATCGTGTAGCGCGGAGAAGTTTGCTGTCGCTAAATTCTGTCAATATTTTTCTTAAACATACACGATGTTTATCCCAATCACAAACGTTCTGCCAGATTTCCAGAGTCTTGTTTTTCTTTCTCCACTAATTTTAATTAGTACAATAGTTCAGTGATATCTTTGTTGTCTTTTTATTATCTTAGTGTACTGTTCGGGTGCTTTCAGTCGGCAGACAATACTTCTTACCGTCTGCTCTATACTTTTAGTCTTAACTTTCTTTATACAAAAGACACAAAAGTCGATCTGTCTGCTACGGACACCCGACCGACAAAGAAACTTTCCTTGTTTGTTTGCCACTGGGTTTTCTCTGCTGAAAAAATGGTAGTTTCAGTTCTGAGAACGGACAGAGAAAACGAACGTGCTGAGAGCAATCTAAGACCGAAATATCAATATGAATTCCACACAAAATTTTACAAGCAAGTCAAGTCGTGCAATTTTGATTTCTTGACATCCTGGAAAAATCAAATTTTATCAGCTAATTGTAAACCTCCTTCCTCTTTGTAATCCCGAACGCTTTTCATAACTTACGTGTTAAGTGCTTTGGTCTGTAGAATCGTTGTATCCAATATATATATACCCAGCCAATTTTCTTGTATCTTTGGCGACTTTTGGCTTTAAGTATATTATGGAAAATAAGTGAGCGCACTTTCGATAACCGTGAGGATACAGCCTGTGCTACAGTCAGAGGAAAGAAAACAGTTCACCTTGATACTTGACTACGGCGAAGTTTGAAAAATGTGCAGAGTATTGGACGTAGATGAAGTTAAAATAACAGCTGAGAATTAGTCAAAATTGCTACTGTACGATGACAATAGGCTCGATTCCCGCCGCTCTCTCAGTTCCGCGTGCCTGCTCATTTCCCCAAACAGCAGTTGGTAATCGAGCCTACGATGAGAATTGACGCTTTTTTCATCTAATTGCGGAGTTCAAAGATCTGCAAAATTTCTGATAACGTCAGTGCCTAAGGTAAAACGATTGACTGTAATGAATGCTAGTGCAATAGGCAGGTCTTTTCTTTGTTTTAAAGCTTGTCGCTAGAGCTACTTTTCCAGTCACAAAAACAAACAGCAAAACAGAAAAGCCAACTGGCAAATTATGACTCGAGAAAAAAATTCGGCTTATTTGTAACGTGAGGAAGATCGAGTCTAACTCGCGAAAAACCCATGGTCATGTAGGAGTTTTCTCTCTTCTGTAAAATGCTATATACATATGCAGTAGTCACTCACTGTTTCAACCTCGAATACTGAGTCAGAAATGACAGTAGACTTGCCACAAGTCGACTGCGAAAATCCGAAAGCAAGCGATTTTGAAGACGACGAAAGCGAGGGACGAACTTGCGAGTCTTCCCTTACCCGCCGGACCACCTAATTATCAAATCTTGCGGAAACTGGCTTCGAGAAAGTATAAAATGGCAGGTGCTTAGTTGAAAACGAACACCTTCTGTATTTGATGATCACTAATTCCGAGCCACCAAAATTTTCGACATTGTGTTGTGTTCTTGGGCAAGACACTTTACTAGCACAGTACCTCCCTCTACCCAGGTGTATAAATGAGTACCGGCGAATTTAATGCTAAGGATAACCCTGCGATGCCCTAGCATCCCATCCAGGAAGGAGTAGAAATACTCCTAGTCGCTTAATGCTAAGGAAACCGGGATAAGCTCCGGCCTGATGGGCCACTTGCCTCGTATGCAGACATTTTTAACAGGCCAAAACATTACCGATTACTCTGAAATATGTCTTTTTAATTTAGTTGTGTTTTTACCGATTTTGGTACATCGCGAACGATACGAATCCAGCCTACGGAAGTGACGAAATTCACTGCTAGTGCTCTGGGATAGTTTTAAAATTTAAGGTCGTGGTTTGAATCCGGAATTCGAGCTAATCTTGTTGAGAGATTAATCTTTCAAATATAGGCTGACTAAGTTATGCATAGACCCTAACTAAAAAAAAAAACTGCACTTAGATCAAAGAAAATGTGGTATGAAAAGTGGCAAGCTCATCTCAAGCGTGTGAAGAAAGGGTAAAACTTCCCAGCTTGAGCAAATAAGGGGTTGGTTGTTCTGACTACGAGAAAAAGACAGGGACGTTGTCAGAGCGGTCGAGCTCTGAATCAGTTTCGTTTTGAAAATAGGGAAACTCCAATTTAGTATTAAAATATTCCCGTATTCCATATACCAAACAGAAAGCCGTTAGACATGCGTTTTTTTTATCTTTGTTGAAGAAGGCAACAGTAGTAGCTGAAACATCCAGAATAATATATATTTTATCCAGTGTCAACTTTGTATTTATCGCTAAAATCCTGTGTAATTTGTTGGCTGGACGCCCGGGATGAACGGGTCATGCATGCATGCATGTTGTAAATAGTTCAATGCCGGTCTTCATGACCTTACTTTGTCGCAATTTAGAGTCAGTATAGTACGATCAGCGGAGACCCCAATTACTTACATGGCATATTTCCGTTTCCTTGCAAAACCCTTCCTTCTGACCGAAAACTCGCGGCAACTGGGAACGAAATTGTCCTGGCGGGTTAAACTAACCAATGCGCGTGCTTGAAAGAATTCGTGGCCGCCATGTTTACATCGATTACCGAAAAACATGGCTTGCAAGAACAGAACTGAGCTTAAAAGCACACAAAAATGTAATCTAACGAGATAAATATGAGCATTATTTATTCATCTCACGAATACAAGGTCTTGGGTTTTGTATATACGCGAGGATTTACAGAGAATCGATGGATGTTTTTTATTCTTAATTGTAGGTTCGTGTTGTGGGGCTTACAGAACGTGGAAGTCCGATGATGACACATCGTTCGATGGAATTGAGAGCTCTAGAACAGCAAAGATTCAGGTAAATAAATAAACCAACTGTCGTGTCCTTGGATCATGTAGAACCTTGTTTGGATTCGCGCGTCCGACAAGGGAAGCTTTGCTCAAGAAAATTGTATTCTTGGACGGATCAGACAGAAATTTGGACATAGCAGAACGTTTACTGAAAAGAGCTAGAATTGAATGATTACATTTTCCCTTTTCCTTCGCGTTATTTGTGAAAACTGTCAAGATTATTTCCGCCACTCAGATCTAAGTGGGGCTTGCTGTGCAATGGTTTGTCGTTAGCGGGATAAGCTTTTAACAACAATCAAAACCTACGTGTACATCTAAGGGTGCATTTCCAGATCAGGATTTATTATTGATAATCACTTAGATCATGGTACATCACAGGAATTGCTGAATCCACTCTGGCTGCAAGGAGGGTATTGGCTGCTTTGGTGCACAATCATAATAAACAATAAATTATATAAATAATAATAAACTAATTAAATATTAATTGTAAAGTTAGAAATAAATAATAACAAATTAAATAAATAATAACAGGTTAAATAAATATTGATATTGATATTCTTTTCTTCTCTGGATAACAGTGAAAATGACTCAGCAGGGAGTAAAGATAAAATTAGGTAAGCAAAATTATTATTAATCATATATATATTTTTTACATAACTTTAAGCCATTATCTTGGAAGGCTAGAATTTAAAGTTTACTCACCAGCACATGTGCTGTAATTAGGATGGGTGCATGGGAGCAACATTGACCCAAGCAAAGGTTGAAGATTTTAGCTTTGTCAAATGTATTAATTGAATTTCAGTCAGACAATCAGAACAAATTATGGCAATCTGCATGGCTGAAACCAGGAATCTGTAGTCAAAGACAAGTGTTTTGCAGAACAAAGTGGTCTCAAACCTTGATAAGTCCACAACTTGATAGAAACTGAAAGAAAATATTTCAAGAAAAAGAAAGGAAGATGACTTGATTATTTTGGTTGTGCAATGCAAATAATTTTGTCTTTGTTTGTGGTATTGCTAACTCTGTGTTCCTATTGATTTTTAGTGTAAATCTACTGGCATTCTATCATGAATGCCATTGGCTACACCACTAACTATCTATTCCGTGAAAGATAGTCAGCAGTGTACCCTTGTTAACAAAATGATGGTTGCTTTGTGGCATTTTTAACAACTAGTAGATTTATACTAAAACAATAATAATTACTATAGATTATTTGCTCTTGATTTCTATGTGCGATAGTTGATGAGGGTGCCTCGGGCTGTGCCCTCGTCAACTATCAAGCAATAAAAATGTTGAGTTCATAATCTAATAATAATATTATTGTTTAATAGAAGTTCTGCTTTTACTAGGCACTCTTTTGTAGGATGATTTCTAAATGTAGGTGTTTTGTGGAATATTATTTGGCCTCTATTTTTGTTTAATTTATCCTTTGTCGTGAACCAGAGATGTTGTGAATTTGTGGAGAGGTTCCAATCCTGATTATAATGCCAACAAAACAGCAGCAGGAGTTGCCTTGGCATTGAAACAGTTTAAACAGATTGCCCAGCAGCCTCAGAACATTGCCTCTTCCAGAGCACGGTATATGATGTTTGTTGTGCCATTGACATAATAATTAACAGCAACTGTACGTCATATTTCTTTCATTTTTTTCTTTTCTCTATTTATTGTACGTCTGACAAATTTTAAGCCAAAATAATTTTAAACCATAAGCTCTCAATGTTTCTAATAAAGTCACAGCTAACCTCCCCAAAAGAAAAAAAGGGTGTTGTTAACACAGGCTACAGAAAAGGTTTAACTAAAATATTATTATAAATGTAAAGTTCCACTTTGAAAATTTTTACTATAACATTGTGTAAAACCACCCACTTTGAGGGCTACAATAACTCAGTATTGTGAAAAAAATTGTGAATCTTTAGTGGAAAACATGGAAAGAGGTTCAGGGAATCTGGTTGTTTTATGCCTTTTTATGCTAGATCCCTTTAAAAGAGGTTACCGGTAAGTGTAAAACCCAACTTCACGCACACTACTGGAAGCCAGAGACTATGGCAGACAAGTCACTCGTCCATGATTGTAACTGCCTTCTTCTGTTTATTTGTAGTTTTCGGCATGCTGCATTACGGAGTATAACAAGACAAAAGCATGTCGTGAAAGAACCTGATAAAGATCATGAACAGCACTTGAATCTCCTCACAAAGTCACTCTGTGGATCAAGCATATTTGGTGCAGGTATTTAGTGCAGAAGGATTATTTTTCCTGACAGATACACATACCAACCATTGCATGTATGATTATATATCTTAATAACAGTTAGGATCTATTCCATGTGCTGCTTTGAAAGCAAATATAAGGAGATAATGTCCTTCAAACCTTTGCTAGAACTTATCTGCTACAGGATTTGCTAGAATAAAATTAACAGAACGAGTGAGTTAAATCGACTCATAACTTACAATATATGGGCATTTTATTGTTTAAAAACTGTTTTGTTGTGTAACTGCAGTTTTCTGTCAACAGATGATAAAGCCTTCAGCTTCAGTGCAGCATCATACTCTGTTGTAAAAAGTGCTAAAAAGCTTACAGTAGAGGTGCAACTCAACCAAAGGATATCCAGGTTTGTGTAACATTTGAGCATTTTCAATTCAGCGAAAACATTGGTAGCTTTTTAAAAGGGACAAATGGCACTGGCAGAAATTTTCCAGGTAACGTTCACTCACCTTTAAAGAAATCACTGCTATTGGTGTTAGCTGTAACAATGCATGCGAAGAATGATCATCGCAGTAAATTTTCCAATTTAAGCAACTGGAAAGAAGAAGGCTGAAAAAAATCAGGGCTTCAATGGGATTCGAACCCATGACCTCCACGATACCGGTGTGATGCTCTACCAACTTAGCTAGGGCTGGTGGTGAGTGTGTTATTCTTTTTGAGAAACACCCCTCTCCCCAAAAAAAAACAAAAAATAAATAAATAAATAACCAGTAATTATAAAATAACATAGTTAGAAAAAAACTGACTAGTTAAGTTATAAAATTAACTGAAACCAAAAATTAACTGCAACATATACAATCTATTGCAAATTTAATAGTTAAATCCTCATTGCAGATTTTTTGCTTTTAGGTACACATATACTCTTTCTTGTTTTGATTTAATAGCTGAATTACTAAAAAACAAAACCAAATGCTTATCATTAACAGATCACCATGTGTTTCCCGTAAATCAGTGAACCCAGCATCACCTTATGATCCAACAACACCCATTAATGCTATGAAGTGGGGGCAGTTCACCATTCCTATTATCAAAACTGATCACACGGTTTGTATCAACAGAATCCTTTTTCAATAGGCATTAACAACTATTGTATGTAATATGAACAGTATACATGTAAACCAGCTCATGGAAGACACGCATGTATCTCAGAGCTGTTGTAGGAGCAGTAAACCTTTTGTTATGACTGGCAACTGCAGCGAATGTCATCTGTAATTCAAATGAACAAAAACTGCCTTATTGGAGGCCAGTTTGAGATTATGGCCAGCCTATGTGTAGCCATATGCATCCTGTAAGGAACAAAGGGAGGGAAAACTGGAAGTTAGCGCTCCTCATAAGTGGATGGGTGTGACTATATGTAGGCTAAAACATGGCTTACACAGGCTCAGTTTTGAGTTAATAACAACCTTACCACAGACAGTCCTCTTTGATACAGACACAAAAGGCAGAGACAAGTGTCCTTATTGTGTATGTGTCTCTGTCGTAGGGATGGAGATTTATTAAGAAATAAATATGAATTCTTAGACTAGTTTTTTAGGAAGTGCACTATTCATAACTTATATAATCAGAACATCCATATTGCCAAGGTGTCTGAAGGGAGAAGTCTTAGTGTATATTTGCCTTTGAAGAACCCTAATACTGTTTAATCTGGTTATGAATTATTTAATAACTACATTTTGAAATGTTATATAGGAAAGCAATGGAGTACCACTATCAAGTCCAAAACTTCTTGGGAACGTGCCTCCAAGAGGAAGCATTAACAATGTGCAGGACACAGGTTCTGAAAGCAACAGTGAACTTCAAGTTGGAGAAGATCCTATTCAGTCTTGTACTGCTGTGTTTTGTGTTGATTATGAGACTCGTGACGGCAGTGCAAAAAATGGAAAAGATTATCACAGATTAAAAGGCACATTGGTGAGTGATGCTATTTCCAAATTAAACCTACCAGTAGTATTTCTCAATGTTAGAAGAGAATCTAGTTGTTCCTTTGTGAAGGACTTGCAGAAACACATCCCGTGGTGCATGTAATTTTAGCCTAACCGAAATTGGATCAAGATTTTTTTCATCCCTTGTTTTCATTGGTTGTACGCTGTCCTGTAGTTTACATTGGTATTTGGTTTACTGTTTACCCTGCTTCATATCCATTGTCGAGCATTAACTGTCTGGAGAGACAATTATCAACTTGAAGATGACTTTTTTATGCTATGGGTTAGTCAAATAATCTCATTAAGACTACAGCACTTTCTGTGGCTATATTCATGTTGACCACTTCTGGTTGAGTGGTAGGATTTGTTGCAGTTGCTGCAAGTGAATCTTGACTAACGAGGCAGACTCTGATGTGTATTGTACCATTATAACATAAATAAACAAGGTATGTTCAATCAAAATCAAACTTCTGGTTTGCAAAATTTTCAACC
>CM042748.1:1671523-1701523 GCA_022496165.2 Catalaphyllia jardinei | reverse complement strand
ACTGCAGATGACAATGCAAGGACAGTGTAAAATAGATAGGAGTAATTAAGCAGAATAAACGGCACACATTTTAGTGAACGCCAGAGTTTGTGTGTTAAGGTCAAAAAATGCTCTAAAACAAGTAAGGGTTTTGAAGAATTTTTGAAACTGACAGCTAAACCTAAGGTCTTAGGAAACTTGAAAAGGTCATGGAAAAAGTCATAGAAAGTCATGCAATTTAAAGAGCTCAAAAGAGTACAAACCCTGATGTACATTTAGATGTTCACATGATTATGCCATATTATGCCAGTGAAAGGACATCACATCCTTGCAGAATGAATTGTCTTCACGACATGCACTAATTCTTATAATTTACAAGTTAAGAACTACAGTCACAAACAGATCGACAATCCACTACCGTGCTACAAAATTAACATGCCCGATAACTAAAGAATGCAACCTGAACCGACTTATAAGTCGCAATATGGTATCAGATCTCTGATAGAATCCAGATCACCTATATAGGGGCAATTATCTATTTTAAATGAAATTTTAAAATACCTAAATTTACACGTTTTCTTGTGTATTTATTCATGATGCGAATTTGTTGTCAGTGCAGGTAATTCATGTTTTCCCTTGTATAAAGTGTAAACTATATGATTTTTTCGCTGGTACAATTGTCACTGTAATATGTTCCAACAATACTGCGATGATCATTCTTCACTTTCATCTACAACCGCAGTTCAAATATGAATTATTTCATATAGTTTACATTTTCACACCTTTTCACTCCTCACGGAATAAACAAACTCAATAAGTTGACCTCGCTCCCAATGTGTGGCTAAATTCATAGCTCAGTTGGTAGAGCATCACACCAGTATGGCAGAGGTCATGGGTTTGAATCCTGTTAAAGTCGGCCTGAACAAAATTTGATATGTTCAACCATTTGATTTGAATATCAAATGTTGGGTTGTGATGGTTCCAAAAAGTATTTTGTGATATGTTTAACCTGTATGTTTGACTGTGAATTTGATTTCATTTGCACAGGAATTGTCTTGGAGGATGGCCAGCTTTTGTAGTTTCTCTGTTAGTCATAGCAGGGCTGACTGCTCTTGTTGAACAGGTAATTTTGGTAATCACCTTCCAGGTTAATCTCCCTGTGGGCAAAAAGTTACCTATTAAGTATTAGTGGCAAATGTCAAAATTATTTTTATTTAAGAGGGATCAGGGAGAGTGATTGCCTCCAACCAATGTGGCCTGGGTTTCATTCCAGCCTGTTGCCATGCATATGTGGGTTGAGTTTTCTGTTAGTTCTTGCCTTGCTCTGGGGATGCTCTGAGGGTTTTTCCCCTGGTTCTCTGGTTTTCCTCCCTCTTGAAAACCAACAAATGTTTGCAGACTCCAATTCGATCAAGACAGAGGCCTCGCATGAGAACCAGCTAAAGCTGATATAGCTTTTTCTTTAAATTAATATAGTGTAATTTATTTTTAATTTGTCCCTTTTACACTTTGCCTCTCATAGTCAAACAGATTTTAAGAAGTAATTTGACAGTTACTTTTCATTGTGTTATCAGAAATTGATTTATATAAAATTATATTTTAATTTATAACTGTTCCCTTTCACAGCTTGGCAAACTGCTAGGTTGCGTGGCTGGTCTTAGGAACAGCGTCAGTGGAATAACCATCATTGCAATAGGCACCAGTTTACCAGACACCTTCGCTAGTCGCAGTGCTGCATTACATGACATTGGTGCAGATGCTTCTATTGGTAACATTACAGGTTTGTATGGTTCATTCCATAAATACAACATAACAGCATAACAAGTTATCCCTGGCCAAAACTTGTCTTCTTGAAAGTAAACCTTTGTTGTGTTATATCAATTCAACTTAAGCTGTTTAGTGAGTGCAAGTGCATCACCTGTGATGCAGTAAGTTATAAGTCTGCATTCGAGCCAAGTGGCCAGTCAGGACATTGCTTATCTCCAGATTCAGTAGCACAAAGCGGCTAGGAGTATTTCTGCTCCCCCCTGTATGGGATGCTTGTCCATCGCAGGGTTACCCCCCAGTGTCAAATTTACCAGTACCCAGTTAATAAAATAATACACCTGGATGGAGAGAGGGACTGTGAGAGTAAAGTGGCATGCCCAGGAACACAACGCAATGTTCCTGGCCAGAGCTTGAACCCTGACTGCTTTACTCAGAGACAAGTACATTAACCATAAGGCTACTGTGCCTCTGACCTGCAGTGCAATGCAGATGATTATCACTTGATTACTTTTCTCCCAAAATTTGTTATCATTTAATTTGCCGGCTTGTAGTTTGTAAACATAATGCAATTCAGTCTGTAAAAAGATTTATAATATGGTTATATGGTTTAGTTCATCTTTGAGCTAAGTGGAGGTCTCTGTCTATTTGAGTTAAAAACATAATTTTAATTTGTAATTATAGTGTTTGTAAGTGTCGGCCTGTTGGCGGATCAGAGACTGTTCAATGATTCTTAATGATAATTAGAAAACAGTCCTAAGAAAGCACACACGCTGATTGGTTAATACTCATGTTTGTATAACTCAATGGAGACACAGAACTAGCCCACGCTGTTGACGTAGTGATGGCACGAGTAAAGAGAATTTACATTTTGATAATCAAAGTTAACAAGTTGTTTTCCTCTTTCTCGTCATGGTGTTTTCTAAAAGAAATAGAAAACATGTACTCCATGTTTCTATTGAGTTATATAAACACTCGTGAAAGTTTGAGACAACTTGAAAAACCTGTGGAAACACTCGCCTGGGGCTGGTACTAGTATTAGTATTAGTATTATAATTATTATTATTATTATTATTATTATTATTATTATTCTGATTTGTGATATCGTCCTTGCAGGAAGTAACAGTGTTAATGTCTTCCTTGGTCTTGGCTTGCCATGGGTGATATCAACGTGTTACCATGCAATAAAGAAGACAAAGTACATTGTGTATAGCGGAAATCTGACTTTCTCGGTTGTAGTCTTCACAAGCTTTGGAGTGATCTGTCTTTTTACTCTCATTGCACGAAGACTGGTAAGTAAGGTGTTAAATAATAGTAATTAGACTGAGTGGAATACACTGAATTCAGGGAGTAATCACGCATTGTCTAATAATTTCAAAATTGGACATGCACAAAATAATTAATCCTACATGTATCAATAAAAAAATTTTAGAATTAAAATCATAAATGTCTTTAGAGAATTTTTGGAGTGAAAATCTCTTTAGCATTTTTCAATAAGTTCTAAAAACTGTAGGACACATTGAGAAGGAAGCTGTTAATTTAAAGCATATATTGATGTGTGAATGACTAAGGCATCCAGTTACAGGAAGTTCAATTTGGATACCTGTAATAGGCCACTTTGGATATATTAACTAAAAGGTGATTCCCCGAGTAAAAGAACCCACCATAGATTTGCGACGAAACTTGGTATATTGTTGTTGTTACAAGACTTAAGCAATAGACCACAAGTTTCTGTGGGTTATTAAAGCTGATAAACCACGCAGGATGTTGGTAGAACGCAAGAGGAGGCGAGTGGTTTACGAATTCTTCAAGTGTTTACCGGCACAATGACCCACAGCTGATTGACCAATCAGAGCACGCGCATTGGTTTTCTTATTATATAAAAGGAGATATTAAAAACATAATAAAAATAGGGGGTCACCGTGCTTGTTTTCACACAAAATACTTTTTATATAATAAATGATTGTAGAATTTAATTTGACATTTGCAGATTTTTAAAGGAGAGCTTGGTGGCCCAGCGACATCAAAACACATGACAGGCCTATTCTTGGTCTTCCTGTGGTGTCTTTACATTGTGGTGTCAACACTTGCGGCATATGACGTGATTTCTATAACCCTTTGACAGGCAAGGAAATTGCACCCTGTTCGTGGTGAGACAGCCTTCAAATCATAACTGCAGCACATTGGCACACAAAGTTGTGGGTTTTGTAAGGGGATGTCCATGGCCAGTTGCACATCAACCTCACAAAATAATGGCTCCTGCAGACTCACCATGCTGGATGTGAAAGAGTTGTGGCATAGTCAGTCCTTCTGGTTCTTAGACCGCATCTAAGTTCTCCTCACTGATTCATGTTCATTTTCTTTATTCTCATTGGAAGAACTTCTCTTCAGATCAAGAGAATTGTGCCAGTTGCAGAAGTGCTTCATTCTGGTAAATGACATACCTGTCATAACTAGGAGAAGATGTGTGAGCAGTACTTATGCTGGGCAAAGTTTGGAATATGATCCTTTTACATGACTAGCTTTAATGAAATTTGATTGCAAGAGCAAAGGCTGCAGGAGGTCCAAGTGCATTTGAAACAGAGAAACAAGGATTGCTGGTGCACATTATTTATATTATTTAACATCTAAGAAAGAGCAGCAAAGCATTGACTCAGCATTTTGGCTTTGCCTGTATGTGTGCAAAAAGCTGACACATCCATTTACCTAAGATCATAATGAGGATTGTGGTTTCATGGCTGCACTGTGTACTCTGTCAGGAAACATAGAAACCAATTCAACCGGAACACAAGTACGAACGAAATGAAACTGCATCGTCAATAGATGTAATCGGCAAACATGGTCACATCCTTGTTACCATCCAATTCAGACCATGTGATGATTCATTTGGGAGGCTACAGTTGTTTTGTTTGTACTTACTCACTCTCATGCACTCAGTTGCATGACAAATTGAACAATTGCAACCTCCTAATTGAATTGTCACGTGATCTGAACTGGGTCACAACAAGGATGTGAATACATTAGCCTGGGTAAAAATAGAAGAAATGACAGAAGGGAAAAAGGCCAGCAGGGCAATTAAATCAAGACTGGGCACCCCCTCCCCCCCTCCTTTCCCCTTAGCTCAAGTTCTGGATCCGCCACTGAGCCGAATACATCTATCACTGGTAGTGGAAGCAAGAATGCTGGATTACAAGTCTCTGCTTATCAAGGTGACAACGTACTGTAACAGAAGGTGCATTATCTACTCTCACGAGTGGCATACAAACGTAGCTCCATAAGAGCAACCTTTTACAATATACAGAATTGTAAATACAATGGTGGTAAAATCATGCAAACAAAATATATTCATTTAAGAGTGAGTAAATTAGGATTTCACACCCATGTTTATTTATGACAGTGTGTGAGTAAACTGGTATCAGTAATATTAAACAAATTAATAATAATAATAAAATATTGTTATCAATATTAATATTACTTAGAAAGTTACAGATTGAATTTGTTTAAGAATATCTCTTGAAACAATTATATTAATTATATGCTTAATTCATGCCTCTTGAACTATTCAATTATCTTACAGTGTACAGTTTTGGAAAATATTTTTTATCTCGTAGATATTTGTATTATATCATCATGAACAGTTGGTGCAAGAACAAACAACAAACTAGGTTTTGTAGATAGTGTAATAATTGAATCAAGGTCTTCATTTAGCACACAATTTTTACATACACTTCTGAGAGTCTTCTCATGATCCTTCGCAGCCAGAATTGATGCCTGTTAATAACTGCAGGTTATTTTGCCCAGTGACTGCCAGAAGCCAAAAGATCAGAAACACGTACATAAAATCAAGTGGAGATTTGTTGCTCCAGTATATTATTGGGAAAATATCTTAAATTGTAGTGATGAATTTTATTTATAAATATAATGCAAAAAAAAAAAATGTTTGGTTAGGGAGGATGAACAGATACGTTCCTAAAGTTTTTTTTTATTTAAAACACAGTATTGACTATTTATTGAAAACATGTGGCAGCTATCAGAAAAGAGAGGCAAAAAAAGTGTACTGAGGTTTACACCATGATTTACAGTTTGTCTGGTCTAACACGGGTTTCATTATAATGTTTCCGCAGCAGGGCAACTGTTTGTCACAGACAGACAGAACGTTTGGAATTGAACTTCACCTTTAAGTTATAATTTTCAATCAAATCTCAGAGTTTCATTGAGTTTCTACACTTCTCCATGAATGACAAAATAAAAAAGGATTTCTTATCTCCATTAAAAAATAAGTTGTTGAAACACAAATGTACAGATATCATTTTACATGTAAATTAGTCTGACGCTTACAATGTAAGTGTGTAGTATAATAATTCAAAGTAAGCATTGTGTTGTTAGAGTGAAAAGGGAGAAATAAAATAAGACCAATGCCTTTGTTTTATTCCTTTGCATTGTCATTACTCTGTTCTTCAGCTAATGAATTTTATAACTGTGGCTCTGTTAAAGAGAAGAGTAATCTTATGCCGTTACTCTTAAAACGTACATTCCTTGATTGTCTGAGGGCTAATTGCTTGGACAAAATCGAAAGATTTTGCTTGGGTCCTCTTAACTTCCCGAAGGGCATTCAAGTTTTCAACTTCTGGGGTCTGAATTTATTAACAAGTTTCCATTAGTTTGTAGTCAGGAAGTGGAAAGTGATACTAGTACATTACACAGGATTTTTAGGGGAACACTATGTTTACTGGCAACCTCACTCCTGTTGCTGAACAGCATTCAAGGTACTCTAAAATTTAACTGACAGAGGTAGTTAACTTTAGACTCGTGGGACTGATTATTTTTGAATTTTGATTGCCATTTTAGGACTGAAATTATAGTGGTTTACAGGGGAGTAGGCAAAAGGTTAAGCATGCATCAGTCTTAACAGCCCATACAGGTTGTATCCTCTCCAGCATTAAATTAACTGAACTACTTTGAATGCCCAAGTGGACAGAGGCACTAAAAGTAAAATGTCTTGCTCAAGAACAGACTGGAATGTGGGTGGGGGGGGACTGGGGTAGAATTGGGTGGGGACAGGAGGCAGAACTCTGGGAGAATAGGGCATGAAAGAAATGAGCGAGAAAGAGGAGTTCAAATGTTAATTTTTGTACTTCATTAAGCATCCAAATACTTTCAAAAAGCAGTAACTCAAAATGTTATTTGATGTGCATTTGGCATCTTTTGACGCTTACTGACCAATGAGCAAATGAAAATTTGCCCTTGAGCTAAAACATTGAGGCTCACTTCTGGTAATATTGGAAACCCTTTGGCAGTGGATAGGTCATAGGTCATGAAATGCTGCTTAAGTTGTCAAAGGATGGAAGTAAGAGAAGGGTGAAAAGCAAAGGATAAAGGAAAAGGAAACCCCTATGGACTATGCAGTTAACTTAGACAAGGATGTGTTCCAGGGGAATGGGTGCAGCTAGGACAGGCATGGAAGTGGGAGTTTCTGGCCCCCTTCACAGGGGCCACTCCTCAACCTTGATCGTTTTCACAGTACTATTTGGGTAATAATAGTTTTGCCCCGCAGGTAGTGCTGTAAAAATAGTACCACATTGACTAAAATGTTATTAGTGACCTTAAAATGCGAGACATTAGAACCACCCAGGATCAAAGTCAATCACATTAAACGTCTATAGGCAATAAGTTAGTTTTTATTTACAATATGAAATAAACTCACAGCATAATAAAGCTCTGTGAATCAATATGAAACATACTAGTGAAAAAATAAGTTACAAATATATCAATACCAGAATCATCTACAAGAGCACTAACTGTATTCTATATTTATTATAGAAGACAGCTTTTGACATTTGATGAATCGTACAGCTGACAGTACAAAAATTAGAGCACATGCTGTAGATTAGTAAACCGAATGGCTAATCAAAGTTATGTATTAAACAAGAGAACAACTTCTGAACCGAAATTCAGTGAAAAGAACAGAACTCTGAGAAATTATGAAAAACCATGATCTACAATGTAATAAAATATATATTATATATATTTTTTTAATTTGGTAAATATAAGTAACTGTTTGATCTCAGATTGTAGCAGTATATTTTGGAACACTTTTTCTACTGGTCATAATTTTACATAAGACAGATTACTTTTGCTATGACAAGTGATGCAATAATTGAATGGCTTGGTGCAAGAGGGACGTAAGTAACTTTTTTGGGTAAAATTATTTTTCCTTCAAAAGTGCCTGAATTTTTGCATGTGCTTTTCAATAAAGTAGAAAAACATTCTCCAGTATCTTTTTTTTGGCTGAATTGCTCTACTTGTTCCGCTTTGTTGCATTCATTGTGCACGCTTCAATATTTCGACTTCATTTTTCTCAGAAGCAAAGTGCAAACCACCCAAAAAAATTACATGGGAATCTTTTACTACATGTACTTAATTGAAAAGCACATACAAAAATTCCAGCACTTTCAAAGGAAAAAAAAAAAATTACCCGAAAAAGTAGCTTACGACCACCTTGCACCAAGCCATTCAATTATTGAAAAGAGAGCAAAATTAGAGTAAACAAAATTATTATCATCACAATTCAACAATATTATTCACTTTGCTTCCTTGTTTTGTTCTTTCAGCTTGTTCTCTTCACTATTTGTTCTTATAAATTATCCAAGTACAAAGAATTACAATAATTAGTTTTAAATGTAACCAAACCAGGAACTAAATAGTATTTATTGACTAAAAATAAATATTGCCATGAAAACATATTAACAGACATTAATATTATATTAAATTACTTTTTGCACTTAGGGCGTACCCAGGAATTCATTCTACTTAATATAATTAGTCACCTACTTACTCCAACAAATATTAATAACTTTAATTACTTATAAATAGCTTGTGAAGGCAAGCATGCATGTTTTTGAGATGCCGAGGGCAACCAAAAGAGAACATTTTGTGTGCTAGGACCGTATTGTCTCACAGGTTTTATACTACTCATCTCTAATGGAGAAAAGATACTTAGCAATGTGAATGTGGTTGTGTGAGGGCAAGTTAACTGTGAAAATAGCGCACTTCCGGTTGTCATCTGCATCTCAAAAAACGTGCACGCTTAAGCTCCCTAATATTAGAATTTGGTTCAAAAAAGGACAGAACCCATGAAAAGAGACAAATTCTTAACATATCAAAGCACATGTGAGCTAATAACCAGAACAATTTGAACAAAAAAGAAAAACACACTGACTAAAGAAAAATGTTGCTTTACTGTGGTTTGCCAAATACTTACAAGTCAGATCTCTCTTTTTGAAATCTTTAGTCTCTGACTTGATACTGACATACTGCATTGCAAACTGATCAAAATGGCTTCACAATCACATAAGGTGCAACAACAATCTTTTTAATGTCAACCATATTATTTTTTTAAAAAAGAAAATATAATGTTAGCAAAAGGCAAGATGTATAATACTTAATCTATAAAACTGTTTTCATGTGATAATGTTTAATTCGCAACTGAAGAAAGTTTTGAAAGTCAATTGCCTTTGACATAAGCTTAGTGGCCAAGTTAGGCGTATTTGAGTGAGTAGACAGGCAGCAAATAGACTAGACAGGCAGCAAATATTTTAGTTCCTAACCTGACTCATTCAAAAGCACAAATCATTTCAACTCTACCGTCAAAGGAATCTGGGCATATAATAAACTTAATTAGATTATGAGCACGAGATGAGGGTACAGCCTGAGTAAACTATCAAGCATAGAGATCTAATTGGTATGTATAAATCTACTAGTTGTTGAAAACTCTATCTAAATCCTATTCACAGACACTTTAAAAACGTGAGAAAGCGGCTGTTGTTTTGTTAATAAGGGCACACTGCTACGCTACTCACCATCCATCACAGAATATATAGTGAGTAGAGTAGCCAATCAGAGAACAGCACTTGTGATAGAATGCCAGTAGATTTATACTAAAATTAAAATATTTTTTTAATATATTTTATTTACTTATATTTAATACAAGACAGTCGTCATTTGTACCTTAACTTAAACTGGCGAATGTAACAATAGTACCTCAGTACGCCAGGATGGACTGTCTTTTCCAAAATGGAAATCAGTGAAGTGGTTTTAACTTTGTTTTTCATGAAAGTACAGTAACAGGCTCATAGGTCCATGTAACTAATACTGTAATATCAATGTATTTAATACTTATCTTTTTGTGCACTGGGTTTATCAAAATAGTCAAGAATCAATTGAAAAATAAATTACTGAACTACTGGTAATGACTTTTGTGTGAGCAACACTTAGCAGACATCTGTTGTCACTACTGCTGTCAGCTTGTACCACCAACAGCAACTAAAAAAAAAGACTTGATGACATAAATTTATCACAAGAAAAATGGGACCCACTGTGTCGTTTCTGTTCATAGAGAACAATATATTCCGTGCCAATGTTACTTTTGTGTATTAGAGTGAATTTTGCCCTACAAAAATACGTAAAAACTGCACTTTCCAAGTCTGACTTGATAATACATGTATTTAATCATTAAATAATAAAAACATTATTGGCTACATTGAAGGCTTGGAATTTTGACACAAAGTAAAGGATAACGAATGTCAATGACTTTTATCCCTGAGTGCAAATTGTTAACTGCTTTAAATAGGAAAACACATAGATTTTAACTATTTTTTAAAAGATAGAAATTCATTGCATAGAGGCATGATACTTAGTGAAGTCCATAAAGCACCGTATTACGTAAAAAAAGTTGTGTTTCTGACTGCATGCAAACTTCAATCACACTGAAGAGATAATTCTGTCATATAAAAATAGTAACACAACCCAGTTTCCTGTCTTCCCTGGAAATTTATAGCAGTGCAAGTCACTTAGTACTAATTGCATTCCACAAATAGCTGCCTATTTTAGCCTCACAGTTGTCATAGGCAGCCAATACCATTTTAAAAGCTTCAAATTATTGGTTTTTTGGTATAAATAAACGCTGTTGTTGTTGGAAACCAAATATCTGAACTACAAAAGGACCTGCGTGTATAATAAATTACAATACCTTTTGTATTGTTCTGGGGTTTACACATATTATAATGTGGAGTTCCACTAAATATCCATAACCACTCTTGCAGAAATTCCAGTTAAGCTTCATACTACACTTTTTAGGCCTGTTTACCACAAGAAGAGGGAAGGTTCCCCTGGTAAGCAGGTTGACCCTAGCTCAAGGGCACAAGATACCCCAGGTTTACAATTAAAATTTCACAGGTAGGGTAACCCTACAGCCAGAGACAACTTAATGCATGGCTACACTCAAAGGGTCTTGAACTAAGTAGAAAGTTAACCCGAAACCCGGTTAACCCTACCTGGAGTGTTTACAAGCGAAAACGTTACCCTGCCTGCCAAAGTAACTGGCTAGCACACAGATAGGGTAACCCACCTATCTGGGGTAACCTTGGCTGCCTTGTAACATGACAAAGAAAAAAAGAGGAAATGTGTGAATGCTAGGGTAACCTTCTCTCCTTGTAAACAGGCCCCAACTGACCTTTTTGGCTTTTAAGAACTTGCACCCTTTCACAATATCCAATGACCTTCTGCACTGTGGGTATGGAATTTGATGTTCCCTGATATTTGCAAACCATTTTTCCAAAACCATTTTTACTTTATCTACAATTGATACAAAGGGCAAAAATCACATACCTAGGAAAAACCCTGAATTCACATCAACTTTTCTCCACAGAGATTCCCCTATACTTTAACCCCTACAGAACGCCAAATATCCCGGTTTGCAATATCGCACCTGAAACGCACTCAAAATGCTTAGGAGGTAGATCTAACACTTCTCAGTCAGTGGGTCCCTGTGCCATCTCATGTTGTCTCTCCTGGGGGAATTCCAAATCACAGGAGAGTGAATACACTAAGCAGGCTGTGCCGCTTCAGGATTATACGTACTTGTAAGAATTTTTCCAAATCCTTTTGATATTAATCATTGTACTTTCAAACCTCTCATGTTGTACTTTCAAACAGAGACATGGCACAGTGCTTGGATATAAACTCCATGACATCACATCACCACAAAGCTTAGATTCCACTTGGATCATCTATTGATAGAGCTTTCAATCTTTTTAATAGTTGTTTTGTCCAAACTGCACAAGTCAAAATCCAGCGTTGTCTCTGTAAGTTCGAAGCGCCCTGTTGTTTCCAAAATATCAGCTATTCTCTGTAGTAGATTAGAGTCTTTAAGTGCTACAAGACGCTTGTACAGTTGAATTAGATTTTCTGATGAAGAATTTCGCTTTCCATTACTGGCTTGGGTACTGTCTTTGAGTTTTGATTTTGGACTGCAAGATAGAAATACATTTCCAGGAAATTCAGGGCTTGTTGGCACGTATGGTACATTGTATTACGAGGGGCACGCATGTAGGTAAACATATTTCTTGAGAGTGCAAATAGAAGACCAGTGCCCCAGTGGGCAAGTGAAATACATGTAAGCCATAGTGGTCTTGTGAGTCTCAGCAAAAACGTCAACTTGATACATGTACATGTAAAATTCAAGATAATCTCCATAGAGAAACTATTTCAAAACTTGAAATTGCTGGTTTTCAGTGTTATACTATTCAAAATAGATCGAAATAAAAATCAAAACTGTTTAATACATGTAGATAAAGCCCAGAATCTGGGAAAAGAAACAAAGTGAATATGCAAAGCCCCTCGCTAAGATTCAGGTGACAGCAATTTTTCTTAAGCAAGATATGTGAAGAAATTTTTTACCCAAATTTATAGAGATTTGTATGGAGATGCCATGCTGGAGCCCATCCAGACAGGCTCCAACATGGTCACCGCAAACCATCGGAAACATCGGTCACTGAGTTTTGCTACAAAAAAATTGTCTGAATACTAGTTTTCAGCTTCTCTTATACATCATGAAAGTAAAATCTCGGAAGGATCAATAGTTGTTTAGATTGAATTTTATGAGATGTCATGTAAAAACCCCCAATTTCAAGATGAACAAATTATTGGGGCAGAAGCAAGGACAAATTCAAAATCCAAGCATATGTCCATCACATTTGTCCATAAATTGCCACATTGGCTACCATATTGGCAAGTAATATTTTAGTAGGGGAAAGTCAAAGCTAGAATTTGCTGACTCACTAGGCGCATGGATTTCAAATTACTTTCCTGCAATGCATAGCATGTGACTTGACTTCAGCTTAGCTGAGCTTACCTTTGTTTTAAGGACTTAGGACTTTTCAATCCATTTTTTCGTTTACTTTTCACAACCTCTGATTTCTTAGCTTGAGAGCTGCTTTTCGTTCTCCCTTTGTTGCTACTGTCTTTGTTTTGTAAAGTACTGTTTGGAGAGTTGACAGCATTAGAAATTGGCTTCTGTGTTGTGACTGATGGCTGTAGACATTTAGACTGAAATGGGGTACAAACATCAACCTCATTGCTGTCAGCATAATCATCATCGTCCTCTTCACTCATTTCCGCTATAAGCTTATCTAAAGCCATGTTTTTATTGCCACCAGAATTCCCCAACAAACTTGAACTAGAGGTACTACTCGACCAGCTGTCACCTGAACCACGCCGCCTGAACGTTATCTTTTCCACTTTCTTCTCCTCCTGTTTAACTTGCTGTTTGAAATCATCCTTGGGAGAGTTTTTCTTACTTTTCTTAGAAGACGTTGACTCTCTTCGCTTTGAAGTGTTTGACACATTTTCACCTGATCCAACCTCTGATGACACTCGCCTGTTTTTCTTTTTGTCATTTGCCGGACTTTTTGATGACAATGATTTAATTTTTAGCTTAACATCTTTCATTTCATCCAGTTTTTCTTTGTGTTCACTGCCAGCAACAGGCAGCTCCAATGGAATAAACCCAAGAGGTTTGTTTGGCTTTCCAGAGGCTTCATCAGGTTTCTTTTTTTTCTTTTTCACTGGCTGCGTGTCATCCACTCCTGATGTACTTAATGACCTTTTAAGTGCCGGTGTTACGGGCTCTTGCATTTTAACAGTCTTGTTAGCTACTACTGCCTCATGTTTCCCTTTCTTGTTCTTGTCAGACTCTGTTGTCGGCGTTGACAATTGCAGAGTAGGATGTGAATCAGTGATGATTTTTGTCATTTTCCCATCTTTTGAGTCAGTACTTTGTTGAATTGCTGATCCATTAA
Source organism: Catalaphyllia jardinei (assembly GCA_022496165.2). Lineage (NCBI taxonomy): Eukaryota > Metazoa > Cnidaria > Anthozoa > Scleractinia > Caryophylliidae > Catalaphyllia > Catalaphyllia jardinei. The sequence continues at coordinate 1,687,643 of CM042748.1, read as the reverse complement.
CAGGCAAAGAGCTGAAAAACAAACAAACAATCAAACAAAAAATACTTCAGACTTCAAAAGCATTTGCTTGATTTAATTAAAATATTAGTACTAATGAAATTAACAAGCTGCTTCAAGGAGCAATACAGGGGCTTTGTAGCTAGAATAGAAATTCTCCTCAAGCTAACTGACCACTTTAGAAATGGGAAGAACTTTGGGCCATGTCCCATTTCACAGTCGCCTGTGGAATCATAACTAGCAATGATGCATAGTTTCTCAGCTTTTGTTTGGTGCACAGTAACAGCCCAAGACACTGTAAGATACGTCACAGGTTTCCCTTTGTTTCTACTGTGGGAAATGCAAACATTACCATGGTGTTATCAAGTACTGTCAATGACTTGCGCATGAGTCGCTTTTTTATCATCAGGTTGTTTATTTATTTATTTATTTATTTATTTATGTATTTATTTATTTATTTGTGCAATTATTTATTGTGTCCTTTGCTCTAGTTATCCCTTTTCTTTTCATACAAAGTGCACCCTCAAGAAAAGGTTCTATAGACACACTCCACCAATTGCCACCTTTTGGTCCTTGTGGATGGCCCATACAATCACTTTTATTTTAATTTCTCTAAAATGGCTACCTCTCCAGAATGGCAACAGCTACTGAAGCCTGTTTAAACTGCCAAAATAACTGCTCAACAAAAATGAAAAATACTGCACACAAAAGCCTAAAAGGTAATGAAAATTGGTCCACACTGCATGTTATTGGTCTCTGTTTGTTTGGTTTCTGTTCTTTCAATATATTTTGATTGTGTTATGTATTAAGTTAAACATGCCTCAATAACCTTTTTTATAAACATGTGTGACTCCTAAAAAGATACCAGTGCCATATTACACCCCTTCATTCCCAAAACAGCTCCCTGTCTACAATCGCCTTCCTCTGTCATCACAACGGCCATTGCTGAGAGGTTTGACTGCATTCACAAACATTCACACTGCCAACTTTACCTGTGAAATCCATTTACAGTCCCTGTGCTTGTAACGATTCCTCCACCTCTCACAAGTTTTTTCCTGAACTCCTCTGTTGGATTTGTAAAGGTAAGCGCTTCACTTCGAATGTTATCAATAGGAGGAGAGCCACAGGCAGGCAAAACAAGATCATAGTCAAACATCAATTTCCTTGGCTCCTCTTTGTTTTTGAAGAAGACTTCAACTGGAAGGAAAAAACTTCCATAACCAGCCTCAGCAACTGTATAAGGAGGATCCTTTAGAACTAGAAATAAAAAATGAAATAAAAATCTAATACTGATTGAACTGTAAAACTGCACTGGCTTACAATGTATGTAGCGAATGGGTTCTCTGAATGCCTGGTACATTGCTCTTATGACTATGAATGGAACTCTTTATGTTAAAGCCTTGACTACACGATCACACTTCTTAAATGTGGGACTCAAAATTTACCCCTCTTTCCATCCACTGTAGTTACACCACTTCTTTAACCCTTTAATGCCCAATAGTGACTTATAGATTTTACTCTGTCTAACGCCAGACAACTTTACTCGTCAAAGGGAGGCCCCTTGGGCACTAAAGGGTTAAAAACTATCTCCTTTAAGTCCCTTGCCTGATGTATCATGCCCTTCCACTTAAAACCAATTTGGCACCTGGTTTGTATGATTCGATTCATTTTTTACTGAATACTTGGGGAAACAAGAACAACACAATGGCAGATATGCTGATAACCAAAAAAGATTACTACTGCAAGTGAAGAATGATCATCGCAGTTAATTTTCCAATTTAAGCAATTGAAATTGCTCTTCCATTGGAAAATTAACTGCGATGATCATTCTTCACTTGCATCTACAACCGCAGTTCAAATATGAATTATTTCATATATACTTCACAAAGATAACTACTAGTAGTAATAAAAGATTATGAGTGCATTTGATGCCATCGCTTTAATGTTTTACCTCAAATGATTTCACTAGCTGACTTTCAACCTCTATTGCTACATTCAACATTTTTCAGCAACAATTGAATGGCTTGGTGCAAGACGGTCGTAAGTGACTTTTTCGGGTAAAAATTTTTTTCCTTCAAAAGTGCCTGAATTTTTGCATGTGCTTTTCAATAAAGCAGAAAAACATTCTCCTGTACCTTTTTTTGGCTAAAATGCTCTACTTTTTCCACTTTGTTGCGTTCCTTGTGCACGCTTCGATATTTTGACTTCGTTTTTCTCAGAAGCAAAGTGCAAACCACCCAAAAAAATTACATGGGAATCTTTTACTACTTAATTGAAAAGCACATGCAAAAATTCAGGCACTTTTGAAGGAAAAAAATTTTACCCGAAAAAGTCACTTACGACCGTCTTGCACCAAGCCATTCAATTGAGGTTTTACACACAGATATATTGTTAAATTGTTTGTTTTTCGCTACAACTTTAGGAACATATAGAAATTTATGTTTGTTTGAATCGTCAATGAAATGACCTTGTATGGATATTTTCACCTTTAAGGTCAACAAATATCTCTGATTACGCCGAATGGGCCGAATCTACGCTTTGCAAAAATCTCTTCACAAACCCTGACTTTGAAGCGATATAACACTTAAGGGTTAATAGCTATCACACATCGGCATAACTACAATCTATTCCTTAACAACCCAGCTTTATCATGTTAAGATTTCAGCGAAGTGGAAGAAAACCAGACTTAATTAGAATTTTTTTTCACCTCGCATCATTGCTTAACTCAACGAACATTGGCAACCACAAAACATGAACAACACAAGCCAACGTTTTGGTCAAAAACTCCCAGAATTGTTGCCTAAGAACAAAACCGCGAATTGGAACATCTTTTCTGAACTCCTCAAATTTTATGATTATAAAAATATTTCTTAAAAGTGGCTTGTTTGACACAACTTCCTTGGTATTATTAACATTTAATTGAAGTTCCACTGTTTTTTGGTTTAATATCATTCATTCACAGAGCTTGAGTAAACAGACAACAGAATGTGATACCATGCCTCGGTGTGAGGTTGCAGTTCCATACCAAACATAAAATGCTTAGAGTCTACAAAACAGATGTTGTTCTTCTCAGGGTTATATGATTCCAAGACAACCAGTTATTTGAAAGAGGTAAACAAACCAGCATAGCACATTTATAAAGCTGAGATTTTGAGTGTAAATATTAGCCCTTCTAGCTAAGTAGCTCGGATGAATGGTTATTGCTTCAAATCTCAGCTTCACAAACTAGCTACAGGTATGAGGGTTAATTTACCTCTACAAGCATAAGTTAATAAAAAAATACAAGTCTTTCACTTGTCCACTGATCGGTGCAGTCCAACAGGTTCTTTAGAAACCAACAGCTTTGCTCATGACAAACACTGCTGTTTTCTTGTTTCAATTTAATTCACCTGTGGACAAAATATCCATGCTTTCTTTCCTGTAAAAGCTAGATATTGCCACATATGCCGGATTCAAAACGATAAGTCAAATGCCTTTTCTTTCATATAATGATCATAAAAGAACACTTTAGAAATAATCGAAAAACGACCCAATATTAAATGGTAACGTTCCAGATATAGTGTACATGAAGAAAGTGATATTTGCCCAGAAATGAGCAAATAAGCAAATAGCATTTGAGTGACCCAGGATATAAAATGCTTTCCATTAAATATCAGGTTCGAAGCACTTCGTACGAATTCTTGAGTTTTATCAAAGTCATTCTTTTATTCGATGAGTAATCGAAAATTTCATTGACCTGCATTTTATTTACAAATCTCCTTTCTTGCGAAGTCTTCTCTGGTTTATGGATTTTGCATGCGAGAAATGTAAAGTTTGACAAGAATTTACCTCGTATCTGCAATTCCTGTATCATACAACAGGCAACAAGATTACATGACAAAATTTCCGTACTAAGATTACGATAGTCATTAAGGTAACTGTTAATAAGGACAAAGAAACAAACACAAGAAAGGGGACGATACGATAGGTGTTCTTGGTTTGATAAAGAACTGCCTTTTTATCATAAACACTATACACGACTTTGCACTTTGAAGAGGTACAGATTTGTTCATAACAGACAGTTTAAATTGATCTATAAGGTGAAGAAGATCGTAGATTTGCGACCTTAACATGCATCGGCTGGTCGTGAATTCAAATCGCGTCGATTTGAGGTCAATCGAATTTAATACAAAGCTCACGGCGAAATCCTTCTTCTGCTTCAGCAAAAATAGCTATTGAATCGATAGAAGGCGGAGAGAATAATCGAAAGCAAAGAAATCGCTCTGGCTTGTAACACAAGAGTGTTTTACAAGTGGACGTTAGGCAAGGCTAATCAAGTTTGCATGCAAACTCAACCATACGTACCTGACATCACTATACGCTGGGCTAACAAATATTTTTACGTTTCTTACCCCGTTTTGGCTTGGCAAAACTCTCGTGTAGGTAGAATACAACCTTCTCCACGAAATTCGAAATGTCACAGCTTTCTGGTCCTCGCACAAACACGACCCAATCGTGGGTAAAGCCTTCAGGACTTGGGGTTTTCTTACAAGAAGCCTTGTGTCCAAGTTCAATCTTGACTTCAACTCGAACACTCTCCATGCTAATGGCTGAGCTCATAGCACGTAAAATCTCAACGCATAGGTAGCAATTTACGAGTCAATGATGTCTGAAAGGTCAGCACAAATGGCCACGAACAAAAAAGGCGCTCAAAGTTCAGTGGAACGCGGAGCTTCGCTCGTTCGAACGAAGTCTTCCCACAACATTTTTTTTGATTTCAATGACAGCTCCTAATGCGGCTGCGTGTCGGCTCCGTACTAACAACACCAAATATGGTGAGCTTTGTATGCTGGTGTCTTGGGGGAGGAGGGGGAGGAGTGAGGAATGTCTTATGGAGCCTCACTTTCACATTAAACGGAGCCTCGTCTTCATCAGTTGGAAGTTTGCAATATTTCTGAAATATGTACATTTTTTGAACCAAGCTGGAACTAATTTAACACAGCTCGAAAATTTCTTTTAAACAGCACTAATGTTGCATGACCATACTCTACATCTAGGCAGAATCAGGAGCTTACTGAAATAGATTTCTCAGATATGTTTCGCACCACAGGTTAGGGCACTACTGATTTTGAAGATACACCAGGAAAAATATAGTCCTCAGGATCTACCAATGTTTTGAACTAGTTTATTCAGCAAGTTTTCCGTGCACACGCTAGCTAGTCAACTGAAAGCGAAAAATACATGTGATGGTCTCTTAAAAACGACTTAAAGATCGAATAAGACGAAAACAGAAACAAGAAAACTTTAGAATATAATATCGGTATACTTACAATTCTGTACAGCGTTATCCTGCTTAAGACTAACGATTTTTTCCAGTTTTGCTCAAAGGTGTAAAACACACTTTTCCGATAAAGCTGTTCTTTAGATCTGATCTTCGATTCCCAATTAGTGCTTACTTTAACCTTAGTCACGGACGTGATCTAATCTAATTGGCTAATCACGATTTGCCTGCAATGACAGGAATCTCGCGTGATCTGTCAAATCACACAACAAAACAAAAACTTAAAAGCCCACATTATCTTAAATAAACGAAAATTGTTTTATATTAAAACATGTTAGCGAAGTGCAAAACAAGGTAGTCTATCCAATTTGAATAAAATAAGAATTCTAGAGTTTTCAAAAACCAAAATTATTGCTCTTTATTTCATTCAGCAGAAAAAGCTGATTGATGAATTCATCACTTTAATATTTTAAGGCTAGATTTCCAGCTGTTTTGTAAGTCCGCCTCCTTATTGCACATCACAGCATAGGCCATTTCTGAGTTCTCTTCTGCCTCTGTTTCAAAACGAGTCTAAGTGGGAAACCTTTCGTATGAAAATGAGTCCTGCATGCAGTTTCATTTTCATGCAAATCAAAGTCATTTTCATAAGTCTGAATGGTTTCCCTCTTAGACTCACTTTGAAAGAAACAGAGGCAAAAGGGAACTCGGAAATGACCTATTGGTTGGTGGGAGGATCACAACAAGACTCCCAAAACAGCTGAAAATTGAGTGTAACTGGAGCCTGTGAACGCAGACTTACGTGTACATTACGTACTTCCACCTTGAGCGTACCTGTCAGCCAAACTAGTCAAAGCTGGGGTAAAATCAAGAGACTTATGCAATGGAATATAGCAAGTCAGTGTCAAAAGTATGTGATCAAAATTTTTAATTTCATTGAATATGGGAATGATTGGAAAAGTTTCAATATTTTTAGTACACAGAATTAACACCAGTTTAATATAATTTGCCCACTACCCTGATCAAGAGAATCTATTTTTTGACAACTTCTGTTTCTTCCTGACGTCATTAACTTTTTGCATGCTCTGTTCATCAATGTCTCTGAAAATTTGTCTTTCTCCAATGAAAAAGATGTGTAAACGATCTAAATTTCTTGGAAGTAACGTCAAAATGTTATCTCTCATGTCTACACGACTCAATTGAGGCAAGTTACCAACTGAATTGCTGTCCAAAGATTGAATCAGGTTTGATCGCAGATTTATGCATTCCAGTTTGTGCAAACCACTCAAGCCTTCAGGAAACTTGTCGAATTGATTTTCTGCCAGATCCAAGTGAATCAAGTTGACGAGGCAATGAAAATCACTTGGTAAAGTTGAAAGTTGATTGCTTGCTAAACTGAGCCATTTCAAAGACTTTAGAGCTGGGAACTTCTCAGGTAATGTTTTAATACTGTTGTATCCTGCACCAAGCTTTTCCAAGTTAACAAGATTGCAGATTTCAGGAGGCAATCCTATGAGCTGAACGTTGACAATCCACAGCTCTTGGAGAAAAGTCAATTCTCCGATCTCTGACGGTAAAAACCCTAAGTTATTATGACTCAAACACAAAATCCTTAAGTTCGATAGCTGTCGGAATCCCGTCGGTATCAAGGTCAACTGATTGTGATCTAACACCAAAACCTGAAGGTTTTTGAGCGAAACAAGTTCCATTGGAGGCATTATAATTCTGTTGTCATTCAACAACAAAGTTCTCACTTTGACAAGTTTCTTCAAAGAATCGGGAAGTACGGTGAGATCGCGATGACTAAGATTCACAACCTTCCATTTGCAGTTTATAGCACTCAATAACAGCCTATCCACGTCTTTTTGAGCTGTGTTGTACATCTACTTTCAGCCAAAACTCTAAAACTGTATGGACAACCATATAAACACACGATCCACAGAAGTTCAGCAGTCTCGTTTCCACCGCTCAAGATATTTTGAAAGAAATCACGCGCATCCAAGTATGAGAGTCAGTGGTTATCCTTGCAGGCTCAGTTGAGCGCGGAGCCACCCACCTCACCAACCTCACCAACCTCACCGCCTCCGGTCACAGCCGGGGTTACAGTGCTTTTTCAGGCTGTTGATCTCTTAATTCTTTTATAAATGGAATCCCAGAGGTAATACCTAGGATGGAATTCATTTTCCAGGAAAAACAGGTAAATAGCGTTCGGTTAATCTAAGAGATGAAGGTTGCAGGCTGACCGAAAGATAACAAATTGTATGTAGATAAACCTTCTTGGACACGTACAGAGTCGGAACAAATTATTACTAAGTAGTAATGAGTAAGAAATTTAGAAAAATAATTAGGTTTCTAATTTTTTGTTTCAGATTATTTCATTTGCAGGAAATTGTCTTTGTTTTTAATGTGTCTTACTGTCTGGCCCAGAAAATTTTGTTTTGCATTGTCATTGTGAACCGGTGTTGATTCCAAAACTGCTGGAAATTTGAGCACAAGTGACCAGGTTAAAGGGGCATTGTCACGCTATTTGGCAACTTTATAAAAGCTAGAAGGTGTCTTTGCATCAATTGAATTCCAAAACTAATGATGTAGTTTTGTTTCTGAAGACTCTTTGAAGGTACTGAAACTGTTTCCTGTCACCGGTCGCTACGGATGTCATGGATGGAAATGACTTAGTTACATTCTTAGAGACCATGTACATAATCTGAAGTTACCCTTGATTACTATGATTATTATGCCTTCACCGGATTAACACCCAGACCTGAAATAAAAATGTTTGTTGGGTTGTTCATTGTTGTCAATCAGGATAGCTACAACAATAATCTGTAAATCTTGTACAAAAAAGACAAAATGGATTGAAAATGTTCCAATCACAACCCAGAGAATGATTGATGCAGGGGTGGGGTAGGTAGGGGACCTTATGCCTCTGTTTCAGATTAAGTCAATCACACAATACGAACTAGTGAAGCTTGTGTTTAAAAGCGGATGCCCTTCTGACACTCGTGTGTTGACTTCATACAGGGTATCAGCTCTAAACAGGTTCTAATTTATTGCCCCCGCAGGGTTTTAGCCTCTGAACCCGAGGAGGCAGTAATAGTCTCCCCCGCGCATACATATAAAGAATGTGTGAAGTATTGGTGTGGTATGCAAATCAATCCTGATTTGAAGAAACTAGGTGCGCACGGCAGTCTCGGGTAATAGGTTGGGTTTTGCCATCTTCGAGCAGCATTTCAAGGTCAAAAAAATACACTCCAATTACAATATGGCCTGCATTACGATTTCAACATGATCAAATAAATTCCCTTTGAAATGGCCGAGATTCTGATCTAAAACAAATTGAAAACAGCTCAGAGGGTATCGTAGGAAATTCTGAAGAATGCTATAGAAATTTGAGGCCAGTGTGGTTCAGTTGCTTCCGATCGTCAGTTTTACCTTTGGCATCTCGTTTATTTGGATCGCTTATTTTTACTGAGTAATCTTACGTGGCATAGACCCATGTGACAGCTGGGTGACTAGCAGGAATCCAAATGTAAATGTTTTGCGGCGTTTTTGTTGAGGACAAAAGGCTTGACTCTAATTTGCATATATGGCGACTGTAATGCGATGCTTCTGTTTACATCTCGGAAAAAATCTCGACTTCTGTTCTGCTTTCGAGATACATTTGCTGGTATATCAAGACATAGTTAATAGAGGGGAATGATTATGAAACTCGTCAAAGTTCTTTGTTTTATGTTATTGTTGGCCTTGACCCTGCACAAAACACAATAGCTGAAATATGAAATATTCAACATGGCACGAGCATGGGACAAAGAAAAATCTGTCACATATGAACTCAGTAAAATGACCTTGCTCTCCATGAGTTCTCGTAGCTCAGTAGATAGAGCGCCCGCCGGGTGTTCGGGAGGTCATGGGCTCGATTCCTGTCTGGGACTCAGATTTTTAATAATAATAATAATAATAATAATAATAATATTTATACAGGGGGCGTTCTCACATTAAGTGGTTTTCGGAACGGCCCTGTGAAAAATATTATAAAAACGTAAAAGCTACATAAGGAAATACTGCATAATCATAAAAAAAGTATGATATCAAAAATAGTAAAAATTAAGAAATGGGTTCCAATTTCTTTTTAAAAAGTAAGATCGATGCAGTTTCCTGTGTTTCAGGACTCAAAAGGTTAAAATCGAGAGCTGCTTTTTCTTTGTCCCACACTCGTGTCATGTTGAATATTTCATGTTTCTCATTTAATAAATTATTACCAAGCTCAAAATTCACCATCTTCATTTACTTATCAACACAATAGCTGTTTACTCCGAACTGACTGAACTGAGGAACTAAAAAATAGAAACGTGTTGGTTACGTAACTCATGCATAGTGTATGAGCGTAAAACAAAAGATTGTGCTGGGTCGTGGACTTTCCAACATAAATCTTGGTATCCTTGTTTGTCCCTTTGATGTTTGCCAGGCTTCCTAACCCGTCTCTTAACTCTTAACTGACAATATGTCTATGTTCTGGGTGAAGTGCCTCATAAAGCAGCATAAGCTAATTCAGGGTTCTGTAGCACTAATCAACTATTGCCTCTTCCTACTCTTAAATTATTAGGGGAGACTTTTCACTTTGAATAATTTTCTGCCACTGTTTGAACTGCACCGAGCCCTAAACTATTTTTTTCGCTTAATCAAATCTTTGCACCTGTTCAAAATGCACTGTGCAGGTTTAGAACTAAGTCTTGAATTTTTATAGGCTGTAAAAGTTACAAAATCTAGCCATCTGTTGCGTGACTGAGCTAGTAAGGGGCATGGGTCCTATTCCTCGTTTGACGTCGCAGATGGAAATGCATGCAAAGAAGTTTGTGACGTAAAACCAGGAATAGACTCGTACCCTTAGGTCCGGTTCAGACGCCGAACTTTTCATGAGCCGAACCTAATTCGCATTTGGACCGACCCAAATTAACAAAAGTACGCCTGTTGATTCAGACGTCGAACTTAATTCGCCAAACTTAATTCAATCTGAGCCAAAACTGCTGGTAAAAAATCCGAAAACCGAAACTGCTTGTAAAATACGTTATAACAATTTATGCATTAGGTTCGGCGCATGAAAGGTTCGGCGTCTGAATCAAAGCCGTTCCAAAGGCGAAATTCCCGGCTGAGCCAGGCGGGAAGAACGGCTGAGCCGTTCCAAATTCAAATAGCCGTTCTTAACTGATTCAGACGCCGAACTTTTCATGTGCTTAATTCAAGGTATTAGGTTCGGCTCATGAAAAGTTCGGCGTCTGAACTGGGCCTTACTTGTTCGGCCGTGCAACAGATGATGGCCAGATTTTGTAACCTTTACAGCTAGTAAAAAGTCAAGATTCGGGTTAAAAGGGGGCAAAAAGGCGCAATGCATTTCGAAATAGGTGCAAAGATTTATTTAAGAATTCCAGGATGTCCAAGTAGTGTGGTGGAACATGTGATAAGCCCAGGTGGCCCAAATGTGTAGAACCCTACTGTCCATGTGACCTAGCACCTGCCAGTCAAAAAAGATTTGAGGTTTTTGGATCCAGTATTATTAAATCCCACTAAATCATTGCATACTGCATTTCCAGTGGTAAGTTTTAGTTTTTGGTTCAAAATAAAAAGAACAAGATTTCGTGTTTTCGTGTTTAACATTATTCTGAGGTTTTCTGTTACCTTTTTAAAGTCAATACGTGCTTGTTAATAATTGATAATCGAGTAGGGCGCTTAAGTTTCAAGACTGCGGAACACGTTTTAACATTTGTCGTTACATTTATTGCTGTCTTTTGCGTAAAAAAAATGACTCTACAACTCAGAAGCAGACAAATTTACGGACTTCACTTTCAGTTAGGATTTAATCTCTTTGCTGTCAAACGTAAACCATGCCATTTCAATAATAATGTAAACATTCAGTTTTTGCATATTATTTATTAAACGCCTTGAAAAAGTTGTTTGTGCGTCCTGCAATTATACCCTGGGTTAGCGTTAGTCGGAAATTTTTTCTTTGTGCGGTTCCACCTGTTCTCGGTGATTTGTTGCTCTGTCAAAACTGGCCAATCAGGGAAAAGCCCGCATTCGAAATGAAGTAACTTTAATTCCTCTTCCACTGTCGCCCATCTTGGATTTGGAATCACTGTGAAAGCTAACTGAGATGTTTTAGGGGATTATAACTGCCCGAAGAGCTTGTTGGATTAATGCTAAGAGGTCTGAATTCTTCACGGTAGGTTTTTTGGGTTTTGTGACAACTAGGCGTCTTTGGAGATGCGAGTTTAACTTTTAGAGCCGGCTTTGTGTAGTTAAATCACCAGCAAATTGCGCTTTCCAATAATATTTCTTGGTGTTTGCGGGATATTAATCAGATCATATGTAGATGTTCTTTGGCTTTGTCGTTAGATTCTTTTTGAAAGGAAAAGAGCTGTTGACATCTAAATGCCTTGAAGAAATAAATAAACTCTGTCGACGCTTCTCGTTATTACAAGTTTATTTCCCGTTTTTGTAGAAAATCGCGAAGTCAGATCATTGCCAACAATTTCTACCGAATTTCTGTTTCACTGTATCAAATGAAAGTTTTTTCTAAGGCGATTTGAATTGTTGATTTTTTTTGGATGGAAGTTTGATAGTACACCAACCATTTCTCAAAACACGAATAACATGAAAGATATGAAATTGGTGTGAAGTATTAAACTCGTTTAAATTAATTGGGTTAATTCATGGAGTTCAGATTTGCATCTTCCCAGGGATCATGTGACCAATGCCTCGGTTGAAAGCTTTAATCCGGTTGTTTATCCATATATGTCATCATTGTTAAATCGACTTCCGCTTTTTCCGCGAAAAGTTCAAATCATTATCCGTGTGTAGAGCGTGATACAACACACGGAGTGAATAATTTATTCCCTGTAGAAATGATGCGATAAATCAAGTTCCGCAATGTTCAGTACGGAGTTGATCATTTAGGTTGATCACTGTAGCGCGTGAAAAATGAAACTTTCGCTGGTACAGATAAAAGTTTTCCGTCATGAGAAGCTCGGGTTTAACAGGCGAAGAAAAAGTGTTAAAAGTGAGACAAGCGTGCGTTACTTGTCAGATTGCGCGCGAAATGCACGAGCAGTGTGATTGATTTATTTCCTGCTATTTTATTTGTAGAAAAAGAAGTTCACCCGAATTCCAGGCTTCAGCCGTGTGATCCCATGGAGAGCGTTTCTGGAACAGATGCAGAAGTCAACGGCTCTACGAGCTCGATGAGTTGCTTCAATGAATTTGAAACGTAAGCGATTGTTGCAAATTTAAATAAATTTTGTATCCCACAGTTCTTATAAATGTTTACACAACCTGTGCGCGTTTATTTATTTTTCAGATTTGCAGATGAAGTAAATGGCGAAATTCCCGAGGTAGATTGCAGAGGGAGGATTAAAAGGTTTGTCTACACTATAATGTGGCTTTTAAATCAGTCCACTTGTTCATGTTGAACGTGCCGCTCATACCAACGGAAAATTAAAATTGAGCTCATTGTGTATGCAAATGTTGCGTAGTTGCCATTCATTGAAATATTTCAAGCGTGAAAATGTACAACTACATGCAGTTATTTCACTCAAATTGCAAGCTGAATAAGTTAATATTCTCTTGAGAAGCTTTTTCCGTTTTATGCTCTCCGGAGTCAACCACAATTTACACCGTGACGCTATCTTCCGTCACGGACTTTAAGCTGCAAGGCAATAAATGTAAATTCTGTAAGACTAACTTTGTTTTCGGTTTCTTCCTCAGTGAGAAATCTCAGTCAGACTTGGATGACACTACTTCGCTCTCACAGGCAAGTGGAACCGATTGTTTTAAAGTTTTTATTCGTTCTGTTGGGAATTAAATGAAATACTCTTAACCGGAAATAAATTCCGCCGTGACAGCCAATTGTCCGCAGGTGGGGTGATCACTCACTTGTCAGCTGAGGTTATGTCACGTGAAATGGTTCGATCGTAGCAAGCAAATACCATCTCGAGACACTGTTTTGTTGATATTGCTTAATCCTCTGAAAAATTCTGGGTACAGAATGCAGATATAAAAGTCTCCGTGCATCTTAATTAGCTTTCTTTACGTTTGGCGTTTGCTGCTAGTTTAAACGGAATTAGACGCGTACTATTGTCTAGTTTAGTTATATATTCAGTATTTGCGTGGTTGCCGCACACGTTTACGCTTGATAAATTAAATGGAGCGAGGCAGCGAAAGTCACGTGAATAAAAGAAAAATAGGGTTCTCCGGGAAACCAAAGAACTACAAACAGCTGACCAAAACATTGAGATATGTTCCATGGATTTTACAAGACATGCTCAAGTTAAAAGCACGTTCTTCTAACAAGGTACGAAAACTTGTACACGATTGTGCCATTCATACAGGCATTTATTTCGCCGTTTAAAATACTACCCGTTACTTGTTCATTGTAACACGTTAATGCAATGCAATTTGCTTTGTCATTGTGGATTGAGAGCTAACAAGGACAATATCATATGCAACCACGTTGTTGTTTTGAAAACTTGCCAGAAAAATGTTTTTGACGAAGTAGATGTTAAGATGTGGATCACTTAATTAAATTGTAAAATTGCTTGAGTTTGTTGTTGATATTTCGGAGCGGTGACTTGCGATCTTTCTGAAGCTCCCTAATTTTCCCCTAAGGAGGCAAATTAATTGTTAAGTTTGGCAAGTAAATTTTAAGTGTTTACTTACGTGTGGTTTGGTTAGGCTAATGAAACATATTGCGTGACTTACGTTTCACATGTGGTTTGCCCGTGGACTGTCGTTGCTCGCAGAGGTTCGTCTGGCGTCCTGAATGCATCCTTTCACTGCAGAGATTTCAACTCAAAAAAAAAAAAATCAAAATCCGGGAGATCGCCAATGTTAGCTTATTTGACCTTAAAAAAGTTGTTCATTGTAGAGATCTTCAGATTAAATCTTAAAGATTCATCAAATATCACAAAAATTTTCCTCCAAAATAAAAAAAAAATGGCCAAAATATGTCAGAAAAATGTATTTTATGCACTCTTATTTGTTTTGTCCTGGAGATTTGGTGACTTGTGCGGGAGAGTGGGAGATTCAGTCTGTATCTGGGACACTTCTAGATAATCCAGGAGAGTTGGCATAGATGCAAAGGCAGAATAATTATACTAGGTACTGGTGATAAAATCGAACACATTTGAGAAAGTCAAAAAGCTGGCTTAATAGGGTCAAAGGAGTTAATTAAATTAGTTGAGATTCTAGTTGCATGGAGTTCAGCTATATAGAGAGATCGCAGATTTAGTTGTGCATTTTACTTTGTCTATACAGCAAAACCTGAACTATTCTCGTCAAACTAAGTGCATTGATAGGTAGACCATGACCACATGAGTTCCATTCATTTCTGCATATCTTCCACCTGTTTGTTGCACCTCCCTGTTTTGTTCATTTGTAGTTATTGTATTTGGCATGTTATGATTGGAATAATATTTCATTACTTTAGCTGTACCTGCAGGGCAAGCATATTTCTCTACTTGCATGTACTGAGAAATTTGTAAATTAATCAAGTTAAGTATGCTTTCAAAAAATCAGGGTATACATGAACACATCTGTTACTAACAGAGTTTAAAGTCCATACTGTAATTTATGGACAAGGGTTTGTAACTTATAGTATAGACCAAGAAAATGGTTTAATTAAGAATTGGTTCATGCTTTAGCATGCACTATCGAGTTATGGAGCACACGGGAAGTTTGGAGAGCACGAAAGAAGCGCAAGAGTTGCCCGAGGTGATACTCTAGCTTCTTGAGTGCTCTACAAACTTCCCATTACTTGATAGTGCACAGCTAAAAGCATGAACCATTATTGTTTTATAACATAGCCAGTGGAATTGTGCATAAAATCAGACACGAAAAATGGACAACAATATCAGAAGTGATTGTTTGCGGTAACCGAGAAATATTAAGCAAAGTAAACAAAATAGGAATTTGTTTTATTTCAATTTTTCTTTTGAAAGCTTGAGTTTTATATTTAACAGTTTCAAAACGAAAAAACTTAAGCTTACCTTTGAAGGATGAAACAGACCAGTTTGTAATTTGTTTGGTTTTACCAGAGTGTCTTTCTGTCAAAAATTGCATTTTACCCTCGGACAGTGAAGCGAATCGTGACGGCGCTTTTGCCGAGTTTCCTTTTCCATTGTTTATCTCTTTTTCTGCCTCATTTAAGAACTCTAGCCCATGAGAAAAGGTTGGAAAATTATCTTCGTTTTGCTACTAGTGGGCTGAGTCTTTGTATTCATTATTGTCTTTGAAATATAATATTTTTCCCACGCTGACAAGGGCCGCTCACGCAAAAAAAGTTCTGATTAAGCTTAAGCTATTTGCTCACGCCATCGGCAAACACTATTGGGATTTTGAGCACGCTTATGTATACTGAATTGATTGCGTGGCTCTGCCAGCTATGTTATAATATATGTTGTTGGACTGGTTGGTAGACTTAGTCACACGGAATAGCTTCAAATGACTGATGTTTGTCAAAAACCAAATGTCACAGTGTGCATAGTAACTGACAGATATAATAAAAAGATATATATTGAAAAAAGAAAAAACTACACTTTTATCCCTATAAGCCTGTTTCGTGATCACTCACTCTTCAGGGGATTTTAATTACAAGGATATTCCTAACCACTGTTTATATACTACAAAAATTACAGAACTACTGATGCGGAGAATTTAAATGTTCAGATGCTCTACTCTACTCTACTCTACTCTACTATAATCTACTCTACTCTATGCTGCTCTACTCGACTCTACTCTACTCTACGCCTCTCTACTATACTTAACGCTTCTCTACTCTACCCTCCTCTACGCTGCTCTACTGTGCTCTACACACCT
>CM042748.1:1660132-1671123 GCA_022496165.2 Catalaphyllia jardinei | reverse complement strand
TCTCTTCTGTACTCTATGCTTCTCTAATCTACTCTACTCTACTCTACTCTACAGAAGAAACTGTACAGGTCGTAGAGGAGCCCAAAAACTCTACGCTTCTAATCGATCATATTTTGTGCCAGGTATACTACGGAAAAATCAAAAGATAGGTTTTCTAATAAAGATATACAAATACTAATAAATGAGAATTTAAATAAACAATTTACAGTACAATTAACACCAAAATTGTTATTAAATTAAGCGAAACTGTTATCATAATGGGTCAATGAAAGGCATGGTTTACCAGGCTATTGTAACAAAAAATATTGCTGTTTTTCTCACGCAGTCACAACTAATCAAAGCAGATCGGACACCAAACTTTCTTAGGGTGAGTTCATGAAATATTTCTAGCTATTAATTTTACAGAATGATAAATTATGTGTCATTAGTAAATATAATTAGGGTATGTAGTATATTTTGGATTAGCTTTTATATCTTTTTTGTATTGTTCTCCACAAAAATAATATTTTCAAGTAAGCTATATGAAGCCATATATGAAATAGCCATCACTTATCACTAGGAATCCTGATATCTTGAACTTCCAGTTGTTGAAATGATTCCTTATTAACTCCAGCTAACTTTCAACTTGTTTTTTCGCCAGCTGATTCACATTGCACTCGTCAAAAATATGTTCTTCATTTTCTCTTCCCGCTACTACTTGCCTCATGCTTACTAGACTGGTTGAAACTGGTTTCTAGCTATAATGTCATGTTTCGCATCACGGAATATAGTGTCGTGCACAGTTTCTAAAAATAGATTACATCACCAGAGAACCCCCACATGACTCGGACAAGAATTGCAGTTCTGTAGAAGGTTTTGTATGAGCACGTCTTCAGAAGGAAATCGGGCAAAAAAGGAAAGATTGGTGGTGTAAGATGTTGGTTAGCTAAAATAATGTTATAAAGCAAACACTGCTGCTGTGGGTAGTGTAAAACAGACTCCGAGGTGTCCAGAAAAGAGCATAAATGTCACAAATTGCATGAGGATCTTACAAAGCCGCAGTGACAGGCGGACAGATCCCAGAACCTCAAGGTATTGGAAGTCTGGAACTTTTAGCGAGGCGGTTGCGACTAACTGATCAGAATACTTCTCAGTGAAACGTGTTACGAAGAAACCTATCTGTTGTTTATCCTGTTCTTCAAGAGAAGACTGATCTTATGCTAGAAATTCCCAAACTCGACCAGCCGAGCGGCCCACTCAAGCGAAGACGATAGAACCGGAGGACATAATTATTATTATCTGAGACAATTCTAAATACAGAGCAGAATTTTGTGTACTGTGCAATTTGGAGGACCATGATTTTAATAGAGCCATTTATTCGACCACATAAACAAAGCTGTGACCGTAAGCAGATCTCAACTGCATATATTTCATAGCTATATGCTTGGCGCGATAAGTGTACAAAATAGCGCAGCGAGTAAAACTGTTTTTTATGTGCGAAGACGGAACGGGCCAGTTTCATCACGGCAAGGCAGCAAATTGGATCTATGGTTGTTTCTTTATGAGTTACTTTTTTAACTTGCTTGCTTGCAAGCTTTTCTTCATTTTCACATTAATATTTTCTCCTTTCTCTCTTCTCCACTTCTACCTTTTCTACCTGTTGACCTCTTCAATAGGAAATTCTGTGTAATTTCCTTTTCTCACTTTTTGTTAATCATTTAATCTTTTATTGTTGATGGGAGTGTGTTAAATTAATAACATTAAACAATAGATATGAACTGATCTATGTAAATTTAATAACTTATAAAGAAGTGTAATTTGTGTGGTAAATCAATATTAGTCGAGTTAAAACTTTATTAACCTCAAAGTTGGAATAAATTACGGCAGCTAGTTGAACATTGCATTCCATTTGAACACATTTTCTCTCTCTCAATTGCTAATAATTTTTGAAATGAATATGATGGAAACTTGCATTCTGTTTGTGGCTAATAATTTATTGCAATTAATTAAATAATTTTAGGATCAGTTTGCATTAGAGTTTCAAATTTCTCTTGGATGGCCGGCAAAAGTTGCCTGCAACAAATCTTTAAAGCGGACTGAGTTTGTTCTGGACATGAAAAAAACCCTGGTTCTGATTTGCTAGGCGAGAGTTATGCTGTGTAAGAATATTACGGAAAACAATAAATTATCAGCACCGCATTATAATTTGCAGGTGTTGCTAACATAAAAATAACTTCCACAAAGTAGAGAAAATTTGCATTTTAATTGTTCTTGTCCCTCATCTGTATGAAAGGTGTCATATAAGACGTTTTCTTTTATAAGCGGCAATTCTGTTTATAAGTGAATTTGAATCTAATGTGTTCTTATAATCCTTGTTGTGAAATTAAAATTTTGCTATCTACATGACCCTACACAATACAGACAATCAGAAAATTCTTCTCTAAACAAATTTTTTTTGTCTTGTGATCGACTTGAAAACTTTTTTTTTTAATTGACTCATTTCATACACAGTGGTACATGAATAGTTGTATGATAACTCTAAATATGAGAATTTTGTTTGTTTCATACTGCCAGAATTTCTATTGGGTTCTTTCTTACGCATAACAATTTACTTTATGAATGTGTCTTCCCTATTGTAAATCTCCACCTGCAGTTGTTTTTAGCCAATCACAGTCCATTCTGTCCTCTGTGTGGTCGGTTTCCACTGACAGAGTTTATTCTAAGGCTTGAATAAATCATCGTTCATTTGCGAAATAATTTTGGCCGGCTTGTCTGTCATTTTGAGGAGTCTATAGTATGTCTTTCGGATTGCGATTAACTGTGACGAAATACAGAAGGGTTTTGCAGCTAGGAGTATGAATCCGGGCAGGAGAAAATTGAGAAAACGGAATTCTGTATTTTGGAGATCTAAGGATGATACCTTTCAGATCACAAACAAAAGCAGAAGGAAGGGAGCAAATTTACAAAACAGATGGGTAAATTGAATACAATATTTGTCGTTCTGCGCATGAAGCCCATAATGGCAATGTTTCCACAAATGGAAGTTGTAGGTTTAGCTACATAGCTGGCTAAATTGTCATTCAACCGTTGCTTACAATGAGTTAGTACGGACTGAGTCTTGTCCCTGAGTATTTTCCAAACTGTTGCAAACCTTGAAAACACATTCTTATTTCTGAATCGTGTACTTAAAGCCAGCTGTGAAGTTTTAGTCAGATAGCATATAGATGTTAGCTGATATTCTGCAAAATTTACACAAAGCTGACTATAACTTCCTCTTAGGGAAATAGCTCAAGATGCTGTACAGGGTTCAAGTGATGTGTCAGAGTTTCTGGCCTTGCTTTTATTTGTGGCAATCCCTAAAAATTTAGACTTGGCCTGACAGTTTGATTCTTGAAATTATGGGACAGTTATTTTATGCTATCACTTCTACCGGATTGCAGCACATTGAATTATTCATTGAAGAGGGGAAACTTTAATCATGTAAGGTGCTATCCACATTTTTGAAAAGTTTTAAAAACATCTCTAGATGATTTTATTTTTCCTGATGCATGTCTGTTGAATTGTTAAAAGAATTAATTTGCCCACAAGGCAAAAAAAAAGCTGCTTCAGTGTTGAGACATTTTCCATGCAGTATTCATGCACATATTGTTATGGATAAGTTAATTTTAGCTCATGGATTCTTACATTACACACTGAAAGGGTGACTGCAGCTTAGTTTGTGCATTTTAAATTAATTGTAAAATATTTTTTAAAATGTTTTTCTGAACTTAATTGATGCCGACATGTGTAATTGTGAACATTGCAATAGTCATATTCATTACGACTTGAAATTTATATACAGTATTAGCAGAGTATATTGTGGTGTTGAGTCCTCAAAATCTACCTGTCATTCCATGTGTAAACAAAGTTTCTCCTTTCAATAGCTCTAGATTGTGTGTGTAATACATGTAGATTCTCGGTGCCCATATAAATTCAGTTGCAGGTATTATACCTAAACATTGATCGTAATTGACATTTTGAAAAAAAACTTAAGCTTAAAGTCAATATTTTCGGTTTCATGTTATGGATTTCTCTCAATGTTAATTATACAAGATGGTGGTTTTCTATTTGCATAATTTGAATCCTCAGTTTGTATGAGAGATGGAAATATATGGTACTTTGGTTCTTTGTTGCACTCAATTTATTTTACCCATAATGAATACTGATGTGCAGGAAAACGGTTGGGCAGTTTTAGCAAAAATAGATTAATTTTTTTTTATGAGTTCAAGTCAATTTGATGTGAGCTTGGAATAGTAAAAAAAATTACCCTTAACTATAACATCTGGTTGGAAATTTAAAGGGAAAAGTGTTGATAATATGAAGGGTTTATTAATTTTTATTATTATTATAACAATGTATTATTGGTACTGTTTATGGGTTTGTAAAATGCGTAACGGCGTAACAGGTAATGGAGTAATGGCGTAATGCAAAACCATGCAACAGGGTTTTTTCCATTTTTTTTCCTGATACTGTGGTTAATTTATTTTTTCAATAATATTAAAACAGATAGAAAACGAAGACAAAATATATACCAAGTATAAATACAAGTAAAATTTTCTTCTAACCACTGGGAGTGCAGGTACAAAATTTTAGTTAACCAATTATTATCTGCTCGATTTTATGGGATGTCTCATGTCACACAACGGTCCTCCTAAAAACAGACTCTTGGGGCTTTTGTAACATCTGATCTTTTGTTAGCGTTATCTTTTTTTGACACAAGATAAAGAAACCTTTCCAAGTCACGACACGGTCGGGAGGTGTGCGGTCAAACCCATAGTAACATCGAAGTAAGCTACATGTAGCTACCCGCTAGGTTTAATCGTTACCGGTTGTTTTTAAACATGAAGATCCGATAAAGGCAAAACACCTGATACTGTAGGATTTGGGTTCCTCTTTTCACGCTCTATTCTCAAAACTTGAAGTAGTTAAGAGCTAAACTTTATGTTACATATCGGCTAAGGCAGGGGTCTACCTGAAGGCTTTTTTGATGTGGCTTAACATGGCCTTTTTGCGACTAATGCCAAATCCCTCTGCATATTACGGTAACTGATGTTTTGCGGCTTTGTGCAAAATTTTTGGTGAATTTGTCAGGTGGAAAGAAATGTTTTTCTCAAAGGTTAAGTTAAACGGAGGAAAATATCAAATGTTGATTGATGAGTTCGGAAAATTGAAATTTGCAGTGAAAACTAGCACACTGGGAAATTATTGATCCATGTTGGTCCAGTTTTTTTGTGGCAAAATTATTCTGCGAATATTTATCAAAAATACAAAAAGCAAAAAGTCTAAAATGACAGAAACATTCACCATAAAAATATCTTTTACTGTTCCAAATTTGACTTGAATCAGATAAATATTCGCAGAGTAATTTTGCGACAAAAAAAGTTGGCCCAATATGGATCAATAATTTCCCAGCGTGTAGTAGATGGACACCAAACAGTCTTCTACCAACCTGGGGCTTGCTCTCTCTCTTTCTTTTTTTTTTAGGGGGGGAGGGAGGGAGGGGGTCAACTATCTGGTAGTGATTCCATCCCATTTTTACCTTAGCAATTTCCTTGTACAACTACTTTAAATTTCATTCCATTTCATGTAGCTCCATGCCTTAAGTTGAAATATTAATGGTGGTATTAACACTTTTCAGCTCTGAAAGTAGCACCTCTTTAAAGAAAAAACTGAAGGCCAAAGGAATTATGAAGACCAGTAGCTCTTAGGCTAAAACAGATGCGTGTAAAAATGTCTGCAAAGGAGCTGCATAGGAAACTAAGGGTGCATTTCTTTAAGAAATCCAAGATTGAATTCTTAGATCCAAAAGAATCCGAAAACGGATTTTCCGTTTCTTTTCTTTTGTTTCTTTTTCTGTTGTGCATCAAATGAACAGAATAACTTAATTGTTCTTTTAGTAAACATAACTGTAGCCTCCTGCCTCCTGTAGCCTAGACATCCGTAGGTTTCATCATACAAAGCGATTGCGTGACGAGGCAAGAATCTGGAGAATGATATGACTGAGAATTAAAAAGAAATTGGATTGCAGTTTTCTAGGCTCAGGGGAATTCACACAAGAGTATTCCCCGGAGGCTCATGTTGAGTTTTCTATTGTTTTAGACTGAATTAAGTTAGTTACTGTAACAGTAGTTAGTCACTGTAACAGTAGTGTTACTGTAGCAAAACGTACCTTCAAATTGAATCTTGATGCAAATTCTCTGTTAAGTAACCAAAGCGCCCTAAGAAATGTGGTAAATTTGGCTAAATTTGGCCCCGCAATATATGAATAATGTTTACTTAACGATTTTTTTTACTGGAAAACAAGCAACAAAAAAGGGAAACAGACAAGCAAACTCAACAACAACAAATTAAAAGAAGAAAAAAAATTCCTGCTACGCTGTTTTTCGTTATGCTGTTACGTTGTTACCTGTTACGCCATTATGCCGTTTTACTAACAACCCTGTTTATGTTGCTCTTTAAAATTTAAAAAGTTTAATATTGTAATGATACTTTATTTAGTAGTGCTGGAAAATTCTAGAATCTTACGCTGTAAAGTATATAAGCAAATCGGTGTAGTTCTTAGGTGGTTTTAGAGAGAATTATCTTGTGAGTCAGTAGTGTTTACTGTAGTGTGACGCAGGTTGCGTGTAGTCTCGACAGAGGTCATGTTTGTTGAAGTGTAACAGAGAGGTTACTTGGATATCTGGCAAGAGGCCGTGTTTATACAAGAGTGACAGAGGTCGAAGTTTAACTGACAAGCCTAGCGTGTGCTTGTTGTGAAGTTTTGTGTGGAATTACTGCGTTCATCTGGAATATATACCCTTGTTGTTGTTCCGGCATCCCTGCGTTCTGTTTAGACTGCAAACTACCTGCCACTTTAAACATTCAAACTCGTAACAAGTTCCATCATGTATAATTTGGTTACTTCTTAATCACCAAAGTGCTACTTAATAACTAAATCATCAAGTCAGTTGTGGGTACAGTACAGTAATTATATCACTTCAGTATTGCCTTCATGAGTTTAAGTCTCAAGCTTTGGACCTGACTGGCTCAGAGCTACTAGAGCTTATCCCAGTTTCTGTAGTGGATAGGCGTATTTCTACTCCCCCTGGACAGCTAGTCCATTTCAGGTCACTTCCCTGCAATTTGTCTGGTTTCCCCTAACAATTCGCCGATACCCATTTATACACCTGGGTGGAGAGAGGTACTGTGAGAGTTAAGTCTTTTGCCCAAGAACACAACACATTCTCCCTGGCCAGGGCTTGAACACAGACCGCTCGATCCGAGGATGAGTGCACCGACGCGCACCATGAGTACTGTTTTAGTAATATTGACTTTGTTGTAAATATTTAAGAACACCATTATTAGAAGCTCTGCAATACATGAATATAACAAACACTATGAAGTTTGATCTGAAATGAATAATGTTTACCAGCCAAGTGCTCTACAGTAAGAAAGAACACTGCTTATTCAATGCAATGTACCCGGTACTTTCTTGACTGGCGTAGGATTTCAAAATTTTAGTTCCCTACAAATTGTGAATACCTGGTTTGATTCTGTGTGATGTTACCTCAAACAATGTATTGAAGGGCAAAATTTACTTGCCTACTAGCAGTATCAAATTTGTAGATAGCCCAATATAAGTGAATGTGATTTCCTTGGTGTCAGCTTGAGAAGTAACCTGGTTTTCTGATGAAAACAAGTACTGACAGCTATTGGCTTCTACACTATTACATTCTCCTCACAACATGTTCCATTAAACTCAGGTGGTTTGAACAAAGTTACCTAAGTTTTCAATCCACATCATGTGCACAGTTGCACATTGTCTTCGCTACAATACACTTGTGTGCGTCAATCTACTTCATCTGCACCAGCTTGCGTACTGTCCCTGCAAAATGTGTCCTTTGCATACACACAAAGGGCCTGTCCCCTCCCCCCTCCCCCTTCACATTCCCATATGCCCTCATGCGTCTGTGAATTTCAATATAATTTGGTCTCCACTTCACATTCCCATATGTCCTCATGTGTCTGTGAATTGTAATATAATTTGGCCTTTATTTGCAGTCTCTACTGTCAACACGGACTCCTTATGAAGAATTCCACCGCCTCTTTAAAAGTGTTCCAATGGACCAGTTCCCTATAAATGGTACAAATTCTTCATAAATTGTTAATTTATATTAATGATATAATATTATTTCTGGACAGGTTTTTTTCTGGTTTTGTACAAATATGACATTGTTAACACTATTACTGTCCATTTTCTGGTGTTTCAAGGGTTTTTGAAGTTGGTTAAATATTTAACCTTTCAAATTCAGCTGTCATAAGAGATTTTATTGAAATCCTTTTGGGAAAAAACCTCTGTCAGGATTCTGAACTAACAGTTGAAACATGTAATTACTTGACTTAAAACTCTTTTCAATTGACTTGTTACATGTTAGTTCTTGCAGTCTTTTGCAGTGTACATGTTGTCTCTGTTAATTTTTTTCTCAGCAATGTTATGTTCATATGTACAATTCATATCTAGCTGTAATTCATTCTTGTAAATTGAAAGGGTGTGTGGAAAAAGACCCCAAGTGACATTGATAGACTGGAAGATTCTCCTAGGAGATAGCTTAAATTCACTTCTTTGTACAAAAAAAGGAGAATTTCAACGTGAGATCAAGAATCACTTAAGGCATTTTTCCATGCACCCCTTCAATTATAATGACCATGACACGAGAGGCTGTTGAAACATGTCTTCCTCAAAACTAAACCTTTTTTATTGTCTAAAACTTATCATTTTGAAATAAAATTTTTATTTTTGTTATGAATTACTTGAATGTTAAAGAAAAAGCTTTATTTATCCTCACATGTTTGACTATTGGACCCCCCCCCCCCTTTTTAAAGAAAACAGTTTAAAAAATTGCAAGTAAAAATACACTTTTTTGTTAACAATGTGTCGATTTTCTTGACAGATTTCTCATGCGCACTAAGTCGTGAAATCCTACTACAAGGAAGAATTTATATTGCACAAGGGTGGTTCTGTTTCTATTCAAATATATTTGGATGGGAGACACAGGTAAACTTAAAATTTTTTATCCATAATAATATTGTTTTAAATTAATACTTAAGTTGGTCCCTTGCCATTTTGAAGTCAATGTGAGGGATAGGAGATACGATCATTGCTGAATTATACGACAGACTCCAAATCAAATGCTAGTGTTGGTTAGGGTTGTCGTGTTGTGTTCGTGGCGAAGACAGGAGTGTGAATTCAGGATCAGCAAATCAGTAGTAAGAGGCACCTTGCAAAACTGCTGAATGTTATTGTTGCTTTGAACAAGCATCCCATCCAGAGGAGGGGTGGGGGAGGCAACAGAATTTTAGCCAGGATTCAAAAAGGACTTTCTCAAATGAACAATTTATATGGCAACATATGAAAAATAAAGCAAATTTCTTTTAAAATAATATGGCTGTCCACAGAGCACCTTGATTCCCACCTGGCTTAAAGCTTTACTTTGAGCTAAGGAAAGCAGGACATTAAGATCAAACTGTGTTGACCAGTTTGGCTTATATGTAAGCACCACAGCTTTACTTTCAATTAACTTTTAATTAACTTGTTGTGTGGCTGAATCAAATTTTAGGTGACAATAGATTGTACAAAGATCCAGTCTATAACAAGGGAAAAGACAGCATATGTTGTGCCCAATGCAATTCTCATCTGCACCGATGAAGAAAAGGTTAGTATATGCTATGTGTGCTCAGTCAAAATAAAAGACTTAATCTGCTATTTTTACATGAAAAGTAGTTTTGAAACTTACTTGTAGGAGATCTCTGGTTCAAGTGTCAGTGGTTATTCTCTAAATGAAAAATAAAGAAAAGGACGTCAGCAAAAATCAGCTCCTAATATATGAGAATATTTTAAGGCATGAGAAATATGCCATTGCCTTTTGAGGAACTTTGGTGGAAACATATTATATTGAGTGTTGTACTGGAGACTTTGTGGAAGTTAACTCTTGGTAACTTGTTCTAACAACTGATTTCTATATTTTATGTGTGTGTCCAATATTATATGGAAGTTGAAAATGTAATATTACATGAAGAAGAGGTACTAAATTATTTGCTCTGTGTTTGCAGCATTTCTTCTCCTCATTCCTGTCCAGAGAAACTGTGTACAAACTTCTTGTTCAAGTATGGGATGAATTTAAGGCCAAAAACCAGGTCAGAATAGATATATTATTAGTAATTTATGCATGGTACTTTAATTGTAAATAATCATTAAATTATAACCCCATAAAGAATAATTTAGTGATACATGTAAAATGAACAATAAAACATGTTTAAAATATCATCGATAAGTCTGAATTAAAATAATTTGAATTATTTAGTGTGCATAATATTGATGGCATTAAAAATTGGCTCATCTACTTTGGAAGTAATCCAGTGTTTCACAGAGGTACATATAATGTAAATTTTTTCAGAGCTCTGTAAAAATAACTTCAGCAGTTTAGCAATGGGCCTGTATAATGTGACACTTATTTTCCACACAGATGAGATGTATGCTCTTTATAAGAAACATCACAAAGTGTCCTTTTCATATGTTCATATTTAACCAAATTATGTGTGTTTTGAAAACTTTTTACAAATGGGGACACTTTGTGATGTTTATCATGAATGGCATGCATCTCATCAGTATGCAATCCTGGACTCCTGGACTTGTCTTACACTTTGCGAAGTAGATACAAAGCTGTTAAAGTTTGTTATAATGTTAGATCACAGTTTTAAAAAGTCAAACTTGGTTTGTTTACTCAGAAGACAGACAGATCAGAGGAAGATAATCAGGTGATTAGTAATGAACTGTAGCAAATAATTTTTATTTATTAAAAAAACGTTGTTAAGGTAATAATCTAACATACCAGTAATATAGTATTTGACACAGAGCAGAGTTCTTATTAAAATTATCTGCATCACAACCAGCTAGTACATAAACAATTCTCGCAACCTCAACAAGGCATTAA
>CM042748.1:1604448-1647499 GCA_022496165.2 Catalaphyllia jardinei | reverse complement strand
ACCAACATGCTGGCCTCTTTCCCTTCTGTCATTTCTTATTTTACCCAAAATAAGGGGGGCCTGGACCCCCCTTCCCTAGATCTGCCACTGATTATCAGAATTTTGTCAAAATAAGGAAAATTATTTTCTTATTCCATGCATTACCATTTGATTGCCTTTTTAAGAAGACAGTTACAGTATGTAGTAAAACTAGCCATAATAAGTGATAATTCTCATAATTATTTTCTTTGTTCTTTAATACACAACTTACAGTATTTCACACCATCGGACTTGGAAAACTAACATGAACTAAAGTAACAAAAATACTACATCCTTAACAATTTGAAGAAAAATATTTAGAAAGTCACTCTGTCACTCAAGGTTAGGTAAACTTTGAACTTTAAGCTAAGACTTTTCAGAGCATTAAAGCCTTTTTCACAGTCTACTTCAATGGTTGAACCACTGTGTGTTCAGAAAATGATTCAAAAGAATTAAGTTTTTTTCTGATAAGATTTGAGACAAATTAAATTTTTTTTAATAAGAATGTCAATATTTCTGGTAATATATTTACATACAAATTATAGTTTGAAATTATGTTCTTACAAGCTCACCAACCAAAAAAATACAAAAGAAAACTACTGAATTGTCAAAATCAAAAACTCAACACGTGCTTTGAAAGGTTGTCTATAAAATCTGTAATGAGATTGTCCTTACCTATTTACAGCTATCTCAGAACATTTTTGGAATTGAACAATAATTTATCCCACTTATATACAGACAAAAATCCACACTGAAACGGTGCTACTGTATTTCAATATTCCAAGGTCTATTGGAATGCAATACTGGAAAGCACTATTTTTGAGATTTCCACCATTTTCTGAATTATTAAAGCTGAAAAGATAACACATATTATGTGAAACTAATTTCTGCACTGTAAATTCATGTGTAGCACACCCAAATATACAATTTCGTCATTTTCCCAAAATACACCCTTCAAGAAAGACTGACAAATTCATAAGAAGTGGAAGTTCTGAAACGAAACCAACTTCCATAACAATCCAAAGCTAAAAATTTTGCTGCCTTTTCATGCATTAACAATTTTAGCCTACAATATTACTTCACCAAATTGGTTTCATCATCATATTGTGATCCACCTTCCGTGCATTTTCCAGCAAACTTCTTCAGAATACAATAGTTTATACATTACATCTTGTATCTAACACATTCCATTGTTTAAGACTTGGCCAATTTTGTAAAATATCTATACTCTATATTTGTTCCTCAAATGTTTGTAATAGCTAGGTAGCTGATTAAAATGTCCTACGCAACTGCCACAAGTGGTCTGCCTCGTCCGAAACCTGAGTGAAATCCTTTGGTTCCATCAGGTCCTTTTGGAAGTCGTTCAACTCCTTCCAACTGAATCATCCGGTGTCGCGGGCTGGTGGAATCCACCAGTGGGCTGGTATGAGGAGAATGGCCACTGTTTGGTGATCCAAACTTGCGGCGCTGTGACCATGGGCTATTTGGAGCACTGCTACTGCTCTCCTTCACTACAATGTTTCCCAGCTTCCTGGGCAGTTCTGGGCTACTCTGGGGTGACCGTCGACCCATGGGACGGGGGCTGCCAGTAGGGGAGGCAGCCCTGTCTGGAGTGTGGCTACCACTGTTGTTGTAACGGCGCCGACAGGTGCTGAATGATGAATAAGAGTTATCTGTATCTGAAGAACATGAACTTGAAAAACTGTCATCTGAATTCTTGCCCATCAGTTCTTGTACCCGCTTGTTGTTCTTTCTATTGCGTCGTTTCTTTGTGGAGTCATCATGTTCTTCGTCTGAATCTCGCCCAGCATCGCTTCCCTTGTCTTTAGATTTCATCTTGGATTTTGACTTCTCCTTTTTGGCGCCTATCTTGCCAAGTTCCACTACTTTCATCCCTCCCTCCTTCGACATTTCACTACAGGCCCGTGCGGCGGCCGCCATGGTTTCGAAAGCCACAACTGCGGTGGTTTCTTTTTCAAGCTCCGGATGCTTGGCAAAGTAAGGCTTTAAATCAAGAGGGATTGCTTTTCCGGGGCGGATAATGCGAATTAATTCAATCTCTCCACATTTGGAGAATATCTCGCTCACACTCTCCATGGAAGAGTTTTCGAGATGTGTAACAACTACAGTTTTTCCCGGGTTACGTTCGAGAAGTTCTGAAGGAAGCGGCACATTCCTTCTCACCTTCGTCTTTTCTGAATTCATCGAAAGCTCTTTCGACTTTTCCAAGGCCTCCGCAACTACTCTGTAATCCTTTGTTAGCGTCTTCACTTTTTTGAATGACGTTATAAGCTTCAAGTTGACGTATCCCTCTTTGTTACGGCGGACATGTTTGAGTAAGAAAGCATCTTTAGCGAGGTTATCATCACCCAGGTAAAACTCGACTTGAGACACAATTTTCTCAGCCAGTTCCTCGCTGGGAGGTTGAAAAGGTCCAGCGCCATCTTTTACGTCATTATCAGAGTGTGAATCGATAGGAGAGTGGTGATATTTGCGATCGACTTCATCTTCCGAATGAGATGAACCCGCAACGTCATGATCAGAACAAGCAGTGAAAACCTCCCCATTTAACAACAACTTCGGAGAAGAATCAACTTTCACGGCGACTCCCTGTAAAGACTCTTCCCTCTGATCGTCAGCCATCTTAACAAATAAAGGAAAAAAGGCAGATGGCCCGTCAGATGAATCTTCCAAACACCTCGCAATCTCGCACGAAACTAGTGATCAGCAATTAGTTCCGCCGCCATTTTTATAAGGCTCACGTGGCCCAGTATGTTATGACGTAAGAACAAACCATTCTTTCACTTCCGGTCGTTATTCAAGGTTCCTTTCACCTTTCTTGAAAGGCAAATCATGCGGCTATTTTTACATCGCTATAAATATTTCGTTTTGACTCAGCCCTGAATAATGCAAATGTACAATATATTCCACAATTCTGTCCCAATAAGAGGAAATATTGTCACAACAGAAAGACGTGACCTCGTTCATGCATTCGCTGGAAGGTCCTGGAACATGCAAGTGGTTTCACGAGACACGTAGTGTAGTGTGAAGGTTTACACGTTTTGCAAAACACGCTGTCATCCAATGTCAGTTTATATTTGAACTTTATTTCACGATTGCGTTGGATGACAAAAAGTGAAAAGAAATGTTCCTAAAATAACAGTTTTTGCCCTCGCTAGCTCATTGAAAAAAACATTAGGCTAAAAATACAGTCATCAGAAAATAAAATCGAGCTGACGTAAAGAGAAAACCTGCGTTGATTGAATCAAAGACAAAGCAGCATTAAAATTCAGACAAAGGATTAGCTTTCTAAACATTTTGTTGATCTTGGATGATACAAAGTCTGTGATATATTGCGTTATTCCAAATAGCAGAATAATATCACGTCCGTAAATTCAGCGTTTATGTGAGATATGCTGATTATTGCATGCTCAATGTTTTGAAGTTCTGTTTTCGCCGGGGTTTTCCCTAAAAACATCCAGTTGTAATGTTATTGTTTTAGTCAGGTTCGACTATCAGCGATGCTATTCAAGGAATGTTCAAGTTAGTAACACTTTTATTTTGCCCTGAAAGCGTTGCATGTCGAGTTTATTTTATAGTATGGGTTTTTTTTTTCAACAATATCTTTACGCCTAAGCAGATCTCTAACTGTGAGCGATATGAAAATTTAGAGTTGATGAAATAAATAAATACTGGGGCAACATCTGTGAGGAACCGAAATTTGAAACTGTTTTTCCCATTTCCCAGCAAAGATTGCGTGTTGTACATTGTTAATGTTCGTCGACCTTTTGTTCCTTTATCAAAGGAGATAACCACCTGAATCCCACACTAAAACGATTATTTCAAATGTTATGATGCCAGTGAAATAAGATAATTATATTTTTCATGATCTCGGCTTGGTTGTACATTCTCCCGAAGTGACACACGCGTGCGGGAAGACCAGTCGTCACACTGGTCCCGTTTCTGCCACACCAAAAAAAAACAGAGGAAGACAGGCTTACTATAAGACTGTGCCGGGAAAGCACGGAAAGTGTAGAGGGAACTATCATAAAGATCTTATTCCTAATGCTAATCAATGACTCTTTTCGCGTTAATTACAGTATTTTCACGCCTCTACAGCCATATAAGGACGGACAATCGTGTTCTGTGAATTGCCTGATCATGTCCAAAGGTTTTTCGTCGGTAGTTCCTTAAACATGCGCTTTTAAATTTTGTTATCTTTCTCCAGAAAAAATTTAAAAAACCGACAACAGATGACAGACGGAAATGAGCGTGGGACGTTAAGTAAAGAACAAGTACTACTATAAAAAGTGGTTTCAGCCACACAGGAAATCTTAGCCTCTTCATGCAATTCCGTTGTGGGAAGAGGAAGAACAAGGTTTTAGCCTTTCCTTTAAGCGATCTGGTTGGAGTAGACAATGGCCACTGAAAGGAAAGTCATGACCTAATGCTGAAAACACGTACGAAGTGTTTTAAATGAAAGACTTCCCGTAAAGATTCTAATTGTAAGCTAAAGCATGAAGGAGCCGCAATGTTTTGAAACGCGCCGCTGATCATTCATTCTCATGCATTTCTTGTGGTCAAGAGAATTCTTCGAGTGTCTCGATTCTCTCTATTTCTTTAGATTCCTAGCCAAAAAAAAAATGTTCTTCTGAAATAGCATATATCACAGTTTCAATGTTATGTTCCCACCTGAACATATTTGTTTTTTGCTTGTTTGGTTGTTTAAAACAAACAAAATTTATCTTCTGACGTACACGTTGAGAGCGAGAAGTTCTCATTTAAACCGGCGTTTACCAATTACACGGATAAGCCGGTTCGTCAATCAGTGGCGGATCCAGACCTTGAGCTAATGCCAAAAAAAGAAAGGAAGGAAAGGATATTCTATCATCGCCTTTCTTTGTAGTTTGGCTTTCAGCGATGTGAATGGGGAATTTGTTGAGGAAAATTAACTGATATCATCTTATTTAGACAAGGCTATTCAAAGACAATTTTTTAAAGACAAATTTTTTCGCATGCGGTCAACATATTTTTACCCGGAAAGCTCTCGCGCTGTACCAAAATAGTATTTTCTATCGGTTACAAAAAGAGGAAAATCTTACTAAGTGTGTTCGGTCAAGATAAAACTATTAGCTATATAGTTATTGACCTTGTTCATTTTCCCGTTAGTCGCTTATTCCGCTTGAAACCTAAAGGAAATCATTTTTCGTTCATTATTTCACATCGAGTTCGTTTCGATTCCTCCCCTCCCCCAACCACTTCGAAAAAAAAGCACTAGGTAAAGGAGAATTCCGCTGTTCCAGAGCGGTCCGAAGTTTGATAAACAGCTGGTAACATGGCAAATTGCATTTCCAAAACAAAACGACGAAAGACAGTTTTTCTTAGGACACGTAGAAATATATGTCTGGAAGAACCGTACTGAAAATGGAAATATAAGCGCACCCGCTTGCCAGAGAATTGATGCATTAATTTTTTCGGCACAATTTTCTTCTTCTTCGAGGTTACCTGACCTCAATCATTAAAAAAAACATAATGATTAATACTTTATTGAACTAGTGGCTTGTTTGGTTCGTCTTGTGAAATATTGGTCGACTTATTTGTTTGCAGTTTTATGGACCCAGCCGTAGAAAAAATGACTGTTACTCGACCAATAGACCCTTCTCCAAAATGGCGGTCGAAAATTCAAATAAGTTAATATTAGCTAGAATTAAAAGCGTATACCAGCACTAAAAAGAACACCTCTACTTTAGTGATCCTGCAAAGTTTTAGCATTTCAGGTGTAATATCAGCTGAGACTCTTGTAAGTTGAAAATTGAGAAATTTACAGACGTTTGTATGACTGGGGGTATGCATTATACCCTCAGTAGTACCAAGAGACTTGTCTCTTGGTAGTACAAACGTCTGTAAATTTCTCAATTTTTAACTTACAATTCCTCAGCTGATATTACACCTGAAATGCTGAAACGTTTCAGGGTTACTAAAGTAGAGGTGCTCTTTCTAGTGCTGGTATACGTTTTCATTTTGATTTATTTGGGTTTTCGGCCGCCTCTCTGGATAGCAAACAATGCTGCAAGGCTGATACTACGTAGAAAGCTTAACGGGGCAACTACATGATAGAGCTCAAACTGAAAGCCAAGAAGAAGGAGAAGGGTCTATTTCCCTCCCCCGAATCCACAGCGAGAGTTGGGCATTGGCTGCGCGATCATGGGACCGAGACTAAAAATAGGGAGTTTTAGCGAGCCACGACGGCGACGGCAACGAGAGCGACACCCAACAAAATGTTTAATAAGAAAAACAATAGCTATGCACGTGCGTTTTGAATCTTTGTACATATCTTTGCCGTCCTGTACAACTTAAGGGGACGGCTAATGATAGAGTTATTTTCGTAGAGTTACAGCCTGGAGTTAGAGTTACAAAATCTTGAATTCAGGATTTTGCTCTTCCATAATCTTGAATTCAGGATTTTGTCAATCCAAAACCTTGAATTCAGGATTTTGATCTTCCACAATCTTGAATTCGGGATTTTGGTCTTCCAAAATCTTGAATTCAGGATTTTGGCAGACGCTAACTCTAACTCTAAGTCATAACTCTACTGAAATAACTCTGTTGTTAGTTTACCTCACAAATTAACAACGTGAAATGACTAAGTTCTACGTATTTTAAAGAACGCGAACCGCAATGGCTAATTTTTCGTATCTCCTTTTCGTATTAAACGCTGTCGGTGCATGTTTAGCCTGAGCAAGTTCTTAGACCGATAGGTGTACTGAACAGATTTACAAAGTTGCGACATTCGAAGGTAAAATATAAATCATTTTTAACAAGGGTTCGTCCCTGCCGTCGCCGTCGTCATTGCTAAAACTCCCTAATAACTTTCACAGCGTGACGCAAAGATTAAAAAAGATTTTAAAAGATTATTATAAGGTGTGATGTAGTTCATTAAAGCACTTAATAACTGGCCCCTGCGAGAAACAGTGAGTTTTGTTTTCCCGATACCCTCAATGTTTCCCGAGGCGAAGCGGAGGGGAATATTACGGTCAACCTGATCACGTGGAAGTCGAAAGTTCAAGTTGTTGTTTCCCTAGGGATTCGCCCTAGTAAGTCTGGGGGACTCACGACAAAAAGAAAAACAAAAACAAAAAACAGCTTCGAAAATATTTTTAAAATGGTTCCAATGATGTCTAGCCGAGACAACCTCGTTCCCAGGGCCTTTTCCCTGGCTTGCAGGGAAAAGGCCCTGGGAACGAGGTTGTAGCGGAGAAAATGCGGCAAGGAACAAAAATATCTCTCCCCTAGTAAAAGCTACTATGCTACTTCACCAGTAAGTAAAGGGATGAAACAAGTGGTTTATATTATTCGCAAAAGATTTCTGACGTCCTTTATCTCATATTTCGGAACACTTTCGCACAAAAATTACGGACACTTTGCCGAAACATACTGCTAAAGTAATTCATTCCGCCAAAATTCGTAATAGACTGAAAAAAAATCCAAATTAAAAGACTTTATTTAAACACATGATATTGATGAGCCCGTAAAAGGACTCGTTACAAAAATGTGCGTCTAAGATTTACTATACCTTCAAGGTTTTACAGATTCAGATTAAATCGAGGAGAAAAAACACACACATTCTTTAGTCAAGTCGTTAGGGACTCTGCAATAATTATCTGGAGGGGGGTTCTAACATTAGCAAAGTAGGCCTTAAAATAAAGTTGCACCCCCCTGAATTCAAGTTAAAATAACTTCTTGCCCACTCCCGTCTAGAGGGGAGATTACTTTCAACCTCCCCCTGTCCCCAACCTCCGATCCTCCCTACATCCCTCTTAACCTTTACACTACTTCGTTGGGGAAGCGGAAGTGCTTGTTCAAAACCAACTCGGGATTTAACTCAAGTTCTTGAATATATGTTTAATATTGTTGAGATAAACTGTTCATTTTTAGTACAAGGTTTTGAAGCTGTTAATATTAATATTTCTTAAAAGATTCCAAAAATTGATTTTGAGTAGCTTACATGTAATATACATTATCTTGAGTTCATGGATTGAGGTCAGACCTCTCGGTTTAACTTCCAACCCCCCGACAAAGAGGTAAGAAATTTCATCTTACCCCCTACCCTGCGCTTTGGCTCAAGTTCAGACCCCCCCTAATAATTGCACAGTCCCTTACCTATCTCAACTAGGAGCTTTGGACTGAGCGGCTTAAACGCTTTATACAGTACTGTAAATATTACACACGGTTTTAATTTCAGAAACTCCGTCAGTGTCCGAAATTATAATCCTCCGATTTTTTTTTTCAAGTAACGTATAGCATCTTTCAGTAGTGCAGTATTCAGTTGTATATAGATAAGACGATCTATGGGGTTTAAAAAAGGCAAATTACTGAACAAAAGCAATACATATTGAACTTGCGCATTTTTTAATTAAGGCTTGACGTTTCGTTTGTTACTCTACATGCATTTTCAAAAGTAACCGTTACATAAATAGCAGTTTTAAATGTTAGCGGTTACTTTTGAAAATGTATGTAGAGTAACATATCAAACTTCAAGTCCTAGGCCCCGTTTACACGAATCCGGACAAATCCATGCACGGAAAAAAACTTGCACGGTTCCACGTTGCGTTTTTACGGGACCGGCGAAACTGGACAAATTTTTGAACGGCTAAGCGTGCAAGTTTGGGACCTGAAAAAAGCACGGTTCCATACTTCGTACGGACTCGTGTAAACACCCAAACCGTGCAACTTTTTGCTCAGATAGCGCGGCTATGGCCTGGAATCAAATGCCGCAACTGGTCTAAACTTTGCACGGATCCGTGTAAACACCACTCCAACAGAATTTGCACGGATCCATGTCAACAGGCGGTCCAGGAACAAAATTCGTCTGTGCAAAAATTTGTCCGGACCCGTGTAAATGGGGCCTTAATAAAAAAAGCAATCCAATTGAGTTTTGGAAAGAGACAATGAAAGGCTAGTGAGTAATAAGGCCATCGCTTTCATACTATTTTCAGACCAGTCCCCGTTCAGGAAATCCCAAGAGGGTCTCCAAATAGCCAATCATGTGAAGCGAATTTTGCTCACGTGGTTTACCGTGAAAACCACCTTGACGCAGCAACTCGGGCCTTTACACAGGAGATTTTTTTTTAAACGGGCCTTTAAGAAAACCACGAAAGCAACGGCAACGTCGCTAAACAAAAGGCTTAATGAGCAGAAAAATGGCTGTGCACGTGCGTTATAAATCTTTGTACATCTCTTTGCCGTCCTCTGCAAAACAACAACGTGAAATGGCCAAATTCTGCTTTGTCTGAAGAACGTGAACTACGACGGCTAATTTTTTAAAATTCTATTTCAAAGTTATCACTGTGTTCCAGATTTAGCTTTGTGATGCTTTGATAGTGATAAACAAAGTAAATGACTTTAGAGTATCGCGAGATTCGTAGGTGAACTATAAATCCATTTTTTAATCCCCTTTGTCTTCGGGCGTCGCCGTAGTAGTTTCTTATAAACTTCTTAATTAAGCACAAGCGCAAGCCCAAGGAACAAAATTTTCTTTTTTCTTGTGTATTGAGCTTATGCTTGCGTTTGAGCTGCAACAAGTGAAAACGAAATTCCGCTCCGGCATAACACAAAGGATATTTAACACACGTGATTATGTTTAGCCAATCAAAACACTGCGTCCAGATTACCTCGCGCCTAAAAGTTTGGAAAATTCGGGTAATTAATATTTTACTTGTGATTGTGCTTGCGAGTCCGCGGATAACGCCTAGCAAAAAATGAACTTATTTTCAATAGAAAGAGAAAACAAACAGCAATTGGTCACGCCTCCGCTGTTGCTGAGCATTCGATTTCTGCCGGTCACAACGTTAAATGGGACCATTTTGAGATCTTAGCAAGTGGTCAATGTGATTTACAATGTAAAATTAAAGAAACACTGTTAATACGGGACTTGAAACCCGCCCTTAATGAAAACGTCGGTAGTGAAAATCTTCTTCTGTATTAATTCACACCGGATGTAGTTTTTCCATTGTTTTCTAGCTAGTTACCAATACCTCGCTTTTGTTTTCGTCTTTTTAAATTTAGTCATATTTTGTAACCGTCACTTCTGGGGATGTATGTTGTAGCATACGAAACGTCAAGTATAATATACCATGCGAAACTTTACTATGTTTGTAACCGCTGTTTGTTTTCTCTTTCTATTGAAATTGAAATGGCCGAAAAACAAGAATCTTTATGAACTTATTTTACCTCCAAATTTCGCAATTGTCCAAATCTAAACAGTAACTTATACATCGGCCTCAGAACGTGCTTAAGCTAAATATATAACGCCTGCATTCAATTCCCAATGAAAATACGAAAAATTAGTCGTTTCGTTCATACGCAGAACTTCGCCTTCGCGACGCCAAGGACGACACTGAAAATGACATTCGCAATTGTCTAGATCTGCATGTTCAGAGCACCAATGGCTGTAAAAACGTGTTCAGGCTAAATACACTATGACTAGGTTCAATTCCACATGGAAATAAGAAAAATTAGCTGTCGTCTTGCGCGTTCTCCGCAATATGCTGAAATTCGCCATTTCACGCTGTTTTGCAGAGGGCGGCAAAGAAATGTACAAAGATTTAAAACGCACGTGCACAGCCATTTTTCTGCTCATTAAATCTTTTGTTTGACGACGTTCTATTATGGGAATTAACTCACTTAGTTTAATCTTCTTTCTCCTTGGTTTTAGTCCTCTGGGAAAGGTAGATAGAATACAAAACCCACCTAAATTGGCCAAGAAATCTCACGGGAATCAAGGAAACACACACCTGAAGCAAGGCAAGTTTATTTTCACTCATACTCTTTCGTATTTTTAGGCTTGAGAATATAACCATTTTCTCCATATAAATCTCTTTCGTTTTCGATATAATATTTAACTAGACTACAATGACTTCTTCACCTGTTGCTTTGTAATAAACTTAGTTAAGTAGCTGTAAAACGACATGGACATGAGATGTCTAACAGATTTCCCATAGAATGCACTCTCCCTCGTTTTCTATTATTTTTCTTCGTAGAGTGGCGCACGCAACTGACGCTGTGTTCACAATCCCCGGGGAAAGAGACTCCTATATAAAAAGGACGTGGGGCGCTTGACGTACCTTCTGGCCGTCAAAACAGCGGTCCAAAGGGAGAGCTTCTCCGGTGACGTTTTAGTTATGAGCCGAAACTATACGACAGGAGATAATGTTTTATTTTAGAATTGGTACTTCTTAGGGGTGAACAAAATTTCAAGCCACCCCCATAAAACAGGATCTGGTACATTTCAGAAGTTCTTGTTAAAATTTCCGACCAGTAGCTACATCATTTTTATTTGAAAGTCCCCCCCACCCCACCTGAGGATTCACAGTTGGTGCCCAAGCACTGGTGCCTGGGCACCGGCGAAAAATAGTGTTGTGTTCAGATACTAGGTTACTCCAAGAACCCAAATGAATTATCATCTTGTGCCTGAGTACAATGATATGATTGCTTGCGAGAAGGGCGTGTTCAATCCTAGTGAACCCTCGGTAAACTCAAGGCTTCATACAGACTCTGTAAAATGTCTGCTGTTTCGAGAGCTCTAAAGCTGTTTCAAAATCTGTCAGTTTGAAAGGTTCACTAAACAGTTCTTCATACGGATATTTACTACAAGTTCTGGCCAAAAAGGCGACTGCTTCATCCAGATGCCTTGGGCCATAGTTGTGTACTCCTGAAAAATGATCAAAAACAACAAAAACCAGACGTCAGTCTGTCTGACTGGCTCTGAGCATGCAATTTGATTGGCTGAAATTGTACCAGCCAATAAGATGAGGCTATAAACAATCTTACCCTTAAATTAATCTAAAAGAGAACATGTTGAAAAAGTTTTTCACGCTACACTGTAACTGGACTAAGCTCTGGTCTGATGGGCCACTTGGCTTGCATGCAGAGTTAACTACACTCTATAAGCCACTGTTTTTATGCAATTAAAACTGGAAAATGTGGACTTCAAATCTCCTCCCCCACCCTGTCTCCTTTGAGTGCCTCTGGATCTACCTTACAAGACCATTGTGGCTCCATGATGTTCTACACTGCTCTGAAAACAAAATATGAGAGGGATCAGCTACTTACCTTTAACAGTGATGCATTTTCGTATGATTTGCTCAGCGGTCACATTCAACTTGGAGTCTGGATGGACCATCCCGGCAAGCACATACACTCCCCCAGCCCGAAGGAGTTTTATTCCTTCAGGAACCACACCAGGGACTCCACATACCTATTACAAGACACAAAAATAATTATTTGAATTTTACATTATATTGTGCACAAATCTCCATAATCTGATTGCGCTTCAAGTAATAATATTAACTCCTGTAGTTAAGTACTAAAGAAAAAAATGGATCTCTTAGCCATGCAAGAAAACAACAGTTAAACTTCTCCACAACAGCTATCTTGGGGGCAGAGAACTTTATTTGTATAGAGGTATAGCCCTTATTATACAAGTGGCCAAATTGTATCATTAAAACAGAAAATGTAACAGAAACAGAGTCAAACAATATGCACAGTACAGATCAAGTTTGGTGAAATTTTACAATAAAAATATGGGGTTTTGCATACATTGTTTATCCGTCATTGGTGAAGTAGCCATTGCTGACAGGTTATTCTAACTGGCAATTGGGATAAGTCTTAGGGGCTGTTGCTGTTGTGGAGAAGTGCTATTGTAGAGAGGTTGAAATAAGAGTGAATGTATGGACTGTCTGACATGACAAAAAAACAACCATGGTAGAGATAGGGGTGTATATTACTTTACTCACCTCTATCACCACATCAACGGAATTTTCATGGAGACCACTAGAAAAATATTCACCTGTAAAATGGAAATATGAAAAGTAAAAGGATGTTCTTTTTGACAATGTCAGACATGCGTTTCTGATTTTTTCTTTTTTTCATTCACAGGTAAAAGCCTCAGCACTTGATTTATATTGCTGAATCTCGTTAATAAGTTATGTGAAGTTTCCTAAGAATCTATTTTTTTTTGCATAACTTGGCAAGTTTTGGGTCTTATTTTTTCATGAGTTTGCAATGGATTCTT
Organism: Catalaphyllia jardinei; assembly: GCA_022496165.2. NCBI lineage: Eukaryota > Metazoa > Cnidaria > Anthozoa > Scleractinia > Caryophylliidae > Catalaphyllia > Catalaphyllia jardinei. The sequence goes on along the minus strand of CM042748.1, from coordinate 1,634,409 downwards.
ATGAAACTTTGTGCACTTAGTAAACTGGCATGAAAAGTAATTGATCTATGGAGGTTGTTTATTGTTTATTGTTTGTTGTGCAGACAACAAAGGCCTAATACCAAATTAATGCAAGCAGAAAAATTGAAAAAAAAAGATTTCAACTGCAATCAACTTAAAAGGGAGTTAGTCTTGGAATTACATATTTCCATCCAGCCCTATCTCCATAACTTAATACTGCAGCAGTGATTCTAAGTGAGAGCAAAAGTAGTCATAATAAGTAAGTCTTCAGAAGAATAGGCGCCCATGTAGATACGAATTCAAGATATTGCATGTAACGCTTTCTCAAGCTCTTGTCATGGCATAGTCAGGTTGGGGGAAAGAGGGCCTGGCTAGCTCCTCCAATTTCTGAAATCAGCTGAGAGGCACAACACCCTTGCCTCATGCAACAGCTCCCTCCTTTTGGAATTAAGACAGTTTTATTAGGCATGAGGACTGTGGACTTGTTTGTCTATATTGTAATTTGAGTGCATTTGTATCCCAATTTCAACACTCACTCATTGCAGCATTTTTTTGGGAGCGAAGGTCACCCTCTTCGAGTTTGAGGGCGCCCATATGCCTATATGGTTCTTATGTCCTAAACAGTCATTCATGTGTTAATTTATATTCAGCTTTTCTTTTTTTTGCAATGTTCTTTTTCCTATTTACTTTAGAAAATTACATTAATTTTATTTACACCACTCATATTACAATACTCAATTTACAATACACTATTTAGCAATTTTATACCTTATTTTATTGGCTACTCTACAGGTTACTTTAACTGATAGGTGTACAATTTTTTAAATACTTACATTGTTTTTATTTACTTATTTATTTATTTATTTATTTATAAATGGTCTGAAGCACAACAAACAAACAGACAAAAAACAAAACAAATAACAAAATTAACACGTACCATTAACTGGGGCTATAACTTACTCCTACTTTACACTCCTATCTACATCACTACTAGCTATACAAAAGTTGGTCGAGAGTTAACTTACATTTAAGATCAGTTATAAATTCATGCAAATATTAACTGCACCAAAAACAAGAAGAAGATTACACTAAAATCCAGTTCTTGAGATCTTACCTTTTTAGCCAGAGGCTAACCTGAGGTGCAATTTCCTGAGTCCCAGTCAAGAACACATTTTCAGTGCACAAGAAAAAAGATTTACCAAGGCTAAGGATGTTTTGATATTAAACAATAAAAAGCAAAGAGAGAATAAGTAATACAGTTAATAACCTGTATTCACAGGAATGCCGCCAAACTTCTGAACCATTTCCAGTCTCTTGGGATTGATGTCACAACAGAAAACTTTGCTGAAACCGGCTTCACGAAGAAGTGCACAACCATATATTCCTAAAAGACCACAGCCCTAGAATTTTAAGAGGTAATCAAAAATGCAGAGTGTTGGAAGGTTTGATCACGGTGGAGTGGGAAGGGGGTGCTCCCTATGGTGGAGGTTCTAACCAAATGTTATCAACTAAAGGTTTTCAGCTTGAAAAGTTTTTGAAGGGTAGGAATTCCATGAACTGAAAATGTACAGAAATGGGAATCATACTTCAGGAATTCGAAAGAGTGTCTTATCTACAACAGTTGGGTCTCAAACTATTTGAGACTCAACTAATAGCCTATAGGGAGCATCTTGTGTTTTTGAATGAGTTCGTAACAATCGCGAAGCCTACCTGAATGACAGCAGCAGTGTGTCGATGAGGATTTTTTCCAACAAGTCCTGATGTAACATTAACCATGGTTGCCAGTGCGCAGTTTACTGGAGAAGCTATTTTGTCATTTACATGGTCAGGGACTTTAGCAACATGTGTTCCACAGTGAATGATGATATGGGACACGTAACATCCATTCAGCTGCGATTCTTCTGTTATAGGAGAGTGCCCATACTGTAAAAAGACATGAAGTAAAGTAGGCTGTGACCTACTCATTGTTATTGACTGAACAAGTGATCAAGATGGCTGGATATTCAGGCCATGCTCTCTTTTTGTTTTGGATTGGGACAATTAGTCCAAGTTTATATAAACATGCTCTCCAAAGATCTTGAACAAAGCAAACTTGACTGATAAGTTAAAAGGATTTATTAGTGTTTTGGAATGCAAAAAACATTTTCCTCTTGGATATAACAGGTAAGATAGCCTTATCTTGCCCTCTCACATAGCCAATCGAAGTGCAGGATTTAGTTCACCTTGTAACATATTTTTAAACTATTAAAACCCACGGACAGCCTTGTAATATCATCAATACTGAGCAAAAATCATACAAAAACTTTTTTTTTGTAAATTCATTGTGGTGTAAATATCTGACCGTATTTGCAAAAACATGCCCGCAGTTGACTCTAAGACAGTCCCAGTGGCCAGGAGTGATCTGACCACCCCCCTGGCTGGGAGAATGCCCCCCAAACATGCATGTGACATGGACGTCTCCAGCAGGGTGCTATGTCAGCACAGAACATTCAAGCGATGCTTAACCCTTTAATGCCCAATAGTGACTTATAGATTTTACTCTGTCTAACGGCAGACAACTTTACTCGTCAAAGGGAGACCCCACGGGCACTAAAGGGTTAAAACACTATGATCTCATTTAACAACTGAACAAACACATTCAATAACAAAATTAATTGGCATTTCAAATTTGTATCAAAGTCTAACTAAGTGGAGGTGTCAGTACAAGACACCATCCATTCCCTCTTGCTTTTGACAGCTGGCCCCCAGCAAGCCACCAGCAGATAGCCCATTGACTGGGCCATGTGCCTGACCCAGCCATGATGGAGCCCACCTAGGTTTAGAGTTGCCAGCGCCCAAACCCAGGCGAAAACCTGGCAGGCATGTTTTTGCAAATACAGTCAGATATCAAGGCCAAATAGGCTCCAGGAAGCCAAATTGTCTCAAGGCTGGCCTAAACATGCACTAAAAGTAACACCTGGTCCTCTTGGGGCCCTTCCAGGTTCCATTTGCCCTCAAGTAAAGAACCGGGATGTAACATTAACTGGTAGGTACCTTGAACAAAGACGTACATTTTTGTTGTAGTCCATCTTTACAGTTTTCACACTTGCTGCAGCAGTTGACAACATGAAATGTCAGCCTGTCCCCCTTGGCGAGGCCTGCATCTGGACGCATGTGATCAATCACTTCTATGATACCTTCATGTCCAAGAATGCTAAAATTAATTAAAACAGAATGACCTTACTTGATTAAATTAATCTCTATACAATAAAGTGCTCAGTATCCGTTAACGAATGATATTCTTCACCCCAGTAATAGTGAAAAATTACACTAACCTCTTACTAACCGAGGGCGAGGGCCGTCCTGGGGAATATTGGTCCAAAGTCGTGGCAGTACTTCGCTCGGTCCGTACAAAAACGACCGAGGAAATGCCAATCCCTTCTGTGGGGAGGGGGGGGGGTATGGATATTTTCTGGAACTGCACATTAGACCATGTTTACATACACAGCTTCAGATCATAACAGAAGCTACAGTGCCCTGGAAAAGTTAAAACAGTCTGGGGGTGGGGACATTTAATCACCTCGAATGAACCTATGATGGGGCATTTAACCACCTTTTTGGCCTGGGGAGGGAGGGATTTAAACGAAGATTTTCCAAAAAATCAATGAATGGGGGAGGGGGGGGGGGGAGGGATGTTGAAGCTATGATTTGAATATTACATCATGCTTTACCCCCTGTACCCTGTACTCTCGCAAACGTAACCCCCTGATATAGCTAGGTTACTTAACAAACCTGGGGGTCGCTTCTTTTCTTTTCCCACTGATCGTATGCAAATCAGAGCCACATATTGTAGCCATGCGCACTTTTCCAAGTATCTCCCCTGATTTTAACCTGGGAATAGCAACTACCTCCTGCATCAGGCAAGGTTCGGCATGGCTGCCGAGAAATACGATTCTTAGAGCTGTATCGACAGCTTGAGACATGGCTTCAGAAGTGTTTCATGATCACGCTATGGGGCGTATAAGATATAAAATTTCTACATCACCGAGACGATTTTCTAGCGCGCCGACTGATAAGACCTGGAAACGAGAATAGCGAAGCTTGGAGGGTAGCCTGGAATCTAGTAACCTTAAAAAATGGCGGCTACTTAAGTCTTTGGATAGGTGACCCGACCCGTTTTGTGGAGTCAAAAGTATCAACAATTATGATAAGGAAAGTTCAAAAATTTCTTCCAAAGTACAAGCTAAAGCCTAAAGCATCAGAGGTATTAACACAGCATTTGCGACACAGAGACTTACCGGAGTGGACTTCGTATTTTGTACGTTACAAGTCAGTAGTAAACGACAACTTTGCCATGTCGCATTTTAACTGGCGAGTAGATGGACAGAATTACCACATCCTCAGAACAGGCTGTTTCCCCTTCATCAAATACCACTGTTCCAAGAGATCTTGGCAAGATTTGAAGCTGGAAAACACAATTTTCACGCTGCTGAAAGTTCTGAACTTAGGAATACCGACCTTGGCATATGGAATAGCGGCATGTTGGCTTATTAAGCATGAGGAAATAGTCAGAACTAGCCATGGAGAAGTAAAAATATACTTCCTAATTTCAGAGGAAAAAGGCGCCATGTTTTGAAGTTTTTTTCTGGAATTATTTGACATCCAACAAGGAGTTCAGGCATCTAATCTATATATAGTCCCCCCTCCCCTTGCAGATAACCCAAGCTCAGTATGTGACCTTAAGGAGGCTCGAAAGGGTTTTGCCTTGCTGCAGTGTTTTTGAAACGATGGAAGATTACAAAGAAGGATATTTAACAGTGTGGGCAAACTATATATCTCCTTGAAACTCTATTGCTGGGCTATACTTTGAGGGTACTTGTGACTCCCCATCAGTTACCATAGCAACACACAAGGTGCACAGAAACGTCCACTAAATTTCAGTTTTTGTAAATTATCTGAAAAACTAATTTGTTGACCTACCATTTTTATTTCTTTATAGGAAAGTTCCCTAAATTCTTTAACTTTTCAGACAGTATGGAAAAAAGTTATCTAGTAGGATTAAATGTACTTAAAGAAAATGTGATTTATGGCTTACAGAAAATTCTACTAGATAATTTTCTCCAAAACTTTTATATTTGAATTGCCATCGTGAATGGTATGTGCATGCAAAAAATCAAGATAGGTCACCGAACAAAATTTTGAGCTAGAAACAAATATTTTCTGCAGATTTTATTTCCGGTTCACGTGATTTTGCGCAAGATTTAACTTCTGGTGTGCTAATTTTGATTCATTCAGCTGATGTAAAACTGAGAAAACCAGAAGTTAGATAGATCACTTTGTTTGTACACGGTAAATCTCACTCAGTTGTATACAAGCAAAAATATATGCAAATGTAAAAATTAAACAACATAATCATTATGAAAATAATTACAAAGAATAAAAGCCTAATCTAAACTTTTTAAAAAGTTTTGAACATCATAATGAACATCATAATGGCTTAAGCAATATTTTCCAAGGCCAAGGATAAGGTTAGGATTGAAGAGAATTAAATGCAAAAATTAGGTATGAGTCCAGACCATTGGGCTAAAAAATATTTTAAATCTTAGGAGCTGAACATAACCAGTTGAAACAGGAACTTTGTCTCATCTATGAAAACAGAGGAAGGGGCTCAATTGTTCGCTCTAAAACAAGATGGATTGAGCAAAGTGAAAAACCAACTAAATATTTCTTCAACCTAGAGAAACGAAATTACAATCATAAGACAATAAAGGAGTTGAAACATCCAGAGGGTAAGTCAGTGACTAAAGAAAAAGAAATACTTGAGGAAATTGAAATGTTTTATAAAGAGTTCTATACTTTTACCACTAGAGTTGAAAATGCGCAATTTATAAGTTTTATTGAGAACTTAGAATTACCTAGACTCGAAGATTCGGTGAGTAGCAAGTTAGAAGGAGACATCACTCTCACGGAGTGTAAAGATATTTTATCCACATTCAGTAGAGGTAAATCACCTGGCGAGGATGGATTCACTTGGGAATTTTACAACTACTTTTTTGATTTATTGGGTCAGGATCTTGTTGATAGTTTCAACGCTTCATACAGAGTGGGTGAAATGGCACCCTCACAACGGAGAGGCGTAATTACCCTTATACCCAAAGAAGACTCCGACCTCTCCTCACTTGCTAATTGGCGCCCGATAACGTTATTAAACGTAGACTATAAAATTGCGTCAAAAGTTATTACCAAAAGACTGGAAAAAGTCTTAACCCTTCTAATCTACCCTGGCCAAACAGGTTTTATAAAAGGTAGATACATCGGTCAAACATCAGGCTAATTAATGATATTCTTGAACAAATAAAGCTTCGTAACATTCCAGGTATACTTTTACAGCTTGACTTTCGGAAGGCTTTCGACACAATAGAATGGGAATTTATACAAAGAACCATCGCGCTATTTAATTTTGGGGAAAGCATTCAACGCTGGATTTCCATATTTTATGTCAATACAGAGAGTACAGTCTTAAACAATGGTTTCTGCACAAATTATTTTCGTTTGTCAAGAGGAGTGAGACAAGGTTGTCCTCTGTCTCCGTGCCTATTTATCTTGGCCGCGGAATTACTAGCGTGCAAAATCAGGCAAGATAAGGAAATTCAGGGTATAAACATTTTCGGTAAGGAATTAAAACTAAGCTAATTTGCTGATGATACCACGCTTCTTATCAGTAACTGTAATTCGATTAACAAGGCTATCGCTGTTTTGGACAATTTTGGCGATATTTCTGGTCTGAAATTGAACCCTTCGAAAACCAAAGCTCTGTGGCTGGGACCGAGGCAAACCCTTTGGATTTCAATGGCCAGAAAAACCAATTCGTGTGCTGGGCACTTTTATCTCTTATAATGAGAAAGAAAATGAAAAATACAACTTTACGTTAAAATTGCAAAAACTGAAGACCATCCTTGACATATGGAACTGTCGTAGTCTTACACTATTTGGAAGGTGCCTAATAGCTAGAAGTCTTGGCATCTCTCAACTGATACACTCTATATCCAGCCTTGATGTTCCTCTCGAATATCTTAACGTGGTGAACTCGGCCATATCTAAATTCATTTGGAAAAGTAAAAAGGATAAAATTAAGCGTACAGTGATGTCTTTAGATTACGACCAAGGAGGTTTACGAGCACCAAGTATATATGTTTTATCAAAATCATTGAAGTTAGCTTGGATCTCCAGACTGTTACTGCTGATGAACACAAGAGCGGTAAATCTTGGAAGGCGATTCCTAATTATTTTTTCGAAAGATACGGTGACCTAAACTTCATATTACGATGTAATTATGACAAGAAATTTCTCGAACAGATTGGGCTACCTCAGTTCTATAAATCGATTCTTCTGCATTTCTTGGAATTGAAGAATCTTTTCCTAATCAGTCCGGCCAAGAACAAATTTTATTTAACAAATAAAGAAGCCTAAGCCGTGTATTACACTGTGATAAAACACGATGGTCATTTGAGAACACGAGGGAAATGTAGAAAACACGAGCCGCAGGCGAGTGTTTTCTACATTTCTCGAGTGTTTTCAAATGACCGGAGTGTTTTATCACAGTGTAATACACGGCTTAAGCTTCTTCATTTGCTTTAAAATATAGATTTTACGCGCGCAAAACAATAAAACACGCTTTTTCTATGTTTTATACTCTGATAAAACATAGGTTTCTGACCAATCAGAGCGCGCGCAGGGCCCTATCTATATTTTAATTAACAACAAAGCTATCTTAATCCACGGTCAGTATTTTCTACAGGAGCTGGTACGATTGTGGCGTCTATTTGGTACATGATCTTCTCAAAACAGATGGGAATTTTCTTTCTTACTCAGAATTCATCCGAAAATATGATCTTAGATGCAACTTCCTCATCTACTTTCAAGTAGTTTCTGCTATTCCTAGACACTTTGTAGAAAGTGCGAGGACAAACCCCACGGACAGATCGGACCTGCTGTTGAATACATGTAGCATGTTTCAGTTTTCCCCAGAGGTCTCTTTAAATTTAACCAAAATGAAAAATAGAGACTATTATCGGCTCCTCATAAACAAAGAAGCAATTGAGCTGAAGGCTATTTCTAAATTGAAACGAGACCTGCAAATTGATTAAGCATCGCTGAAAACTTTTTTTTTTGCCGCGTGAAATGTGTTTGTAAAGATAACAAACTTAGGGAATTTTATTTCAAACTCTTACATAGAATAGTAGTCACCAAGAAGGAGTTATTCCTCTTTGGAAAGGCGGAGGACGCAGTGTCCATATTGTGAAATGAATGATTCCATAATTCACACTTTCCATAGCTGTAATTAGAGCCAATTATTCTTTTTCGAGGTAATAAAATGGTTCAACAAAGAAAATGTAACCTCCGTCAGTCTTTCACCAACTGAATTAATTTTGGTATGAAAGTAGACACTGCAAGCAAAGAAACAAACATTATCAGAACGTTAAACTTCACTTTTGATATGCCAAATATTATTTCTACAATCAAATTTATAGTTAATCTTAAGCATAAATATATTTATGCTTAATGATGTTAACAGGAATGAAAGGCACTGGCTACAGGGTCAACAATTATACATATATTAACTTAGTTATTTGTCTTCCCCTTTTATCTCTCTTTCTCTACCTTCCTATTCTTTTTTCCCTCTACCATTGCCGTTCTTTTGTACAATCCAATTTTAGCATAATCTTCTCCTTGTTTTTAGCTGCAATTAATATTTGCTTGAATTTAAAGCAGATCTTTAGTTTAACTCTTAACCAACTTTTGTATAGCCAATAGCCGTGTAAATAGGAGGATTAAGTAGGAGCTAGAGTCTCAGTTAATGGTACACATTAATTTCGTTATTTCCCCTTGACTAGCATGCAGGAAGCAATGAGACCCTAAAGAGATCCCAGGATGTAAATAGTGTATTGCAAATTGAGTATTGTAATGTGAGTGGTGTAAATAATGTAATTTTGTAAAGTAAGCAAGAAATAATTATAAATTTCAAAAAAAAAAAATCTTAATTGCTAGAAATTAAAGAGAAAAGAAAAAAAAAACAGTTTTACTGCTGCTGTATAAAATTGACACTTGGATCTCTGTGCTCAGGATGTAAATAAAAAATACATTGTTTTTTTTGTTTAGCATCCGCCAAAATGACATCCACCTAGGAGACTAAATCAAGCCTTCAGCCCTCCTTTGAAATACGTTCATGAAGTGGGTCAAGGTTTCTTGGCTGTGGCGGACGGCGCGCGCGGTGGTCGCGCGCGTTAACGAAATACACGGCTACATAGTCGATTGTGACGCAATATTTACCTTCCCGCGAAATTGAAAAGAAAATTTGAAGAAAATACAGTTGTCAGCAAATGCCATGGACCCAGAAGAGGTGAAAGTTGTCGGTAAGGAAGTAATTTCCTTTAAAATCTTGCTACACTTAGGAAGGATTTTAACGAATCTCGTGTTTTCTTTCGTAGTTTATGGGGCAAGAAATTTACAGCCGAAAAAAGGCTACGGTGAGTGAGAAATGAGTGACAAAACATTAGTCAGGCGGCTCATATGATGTGAAGATGACTAGTTGTCTGTTGTTTTATAGGTGTTTGCAATGCATCGGTTATTTTTGGCATCGCCAAGCAAAAATATCGAACGGAGCAAGTGCGAGATAATGACCCAACTTGGAACGAAGAAACTGTAATGTGAGTAAACTAAATTAAAACGGTTTACACGGGTTTTTCTATAGCTCTATATAGTGTATGAATTTAATGTTACATGTAAACTCGATAGGAAATTATCTAGAAGACGTGGTACAGCATGACTGTTAAAAGTTGTTTGGACGCTGTATCATCCGACCTTTGTATCGAACCATCGATCGAGTTTATGGTTATCCCTTGTGTAAATAAAAATTTACTTCTATGCAAATCGAAATCAGGTAGCTTTCCCAGTTTGCAAAACTCGTTCTAATATCTTTACACTTTGCCTTTGTGAATTTAATGTATGGAGACGATATGAACTACGAAGAACATCAGAAACGGTTTTGCCGTAAGTCGCAATTAATAATGTCGGTTCCGTAATTTTTATTTTTGCCTTTCTCTTCGTTTTAATAACTAAAGAACATCTGCTTTAATTGACAGAGTTAGTTGTTTCTATGGTACCCGAGAAAAAAATCTTTAAATCACAAAGACTTTGTTTTCAATAATACATGATGAGTCTCATTTTAAAATTGCGGTATATTGTTTTTTCCATTAGTTTTGTTTATATACAAAATTTTATTCTGAAAAGACGTTTTTTTCCAAATTTTACTTTGTTACGTTGAACATCATAAAAATATATTTGATTGTATCTTTGGCAGTATTGATTGAATATTGCTGACAACTCGCAGGCAACGCTTATCTTCCTTATCGTCACTCTGAACAACTGAACCTTCATGAATTAACTACGGAAATATTGACGGTGCCTTGTTTACAATGTAGAAGTAAAAAAATCACCAAATTATTTAATACTTACATCGAATTTGGCTTTTTTAGATGATTTCAGGTATAGCAAAGTGGGGATTTTCGTGTACGATATCAAGTAGTGTGGTGTTAGTTTTTTATGCATTTCACCGATTCCATAATTTTGCGCTTCATCTGAAAAAGCATTTCTTGCGTTAATTCGAGTCTTGATTCTTTTATGTAATAAATGTTTTACATAGACGTTGATGTATGTTTTATGAAAGTGAATACTGAAAGTTAAGGAGCGAAAAACGGAAATACTATCTACCGAAAGCATAATTGCGATCAAAATTTAGTGTGTCCGGACAAAGAGCTCATGTTGAATAAGCCTGAAAACCAATCGATGCGGACAACGCGGGAAATCATAATCTTTCTGTGACTTGAGAGGGGTGACACGCTCTCATGAAAAGATACATTTGTGTGTCAGTAATAGTATTATATTTGTCTAGTATTTTTTGGGGCCGTAGGTCTTTTCAGATCCGATATGCTGCTCACTTTTTACATGGTTTGGCCATGATTTTCCTTGCGGGACAGTTTGTGTCTGTCCGCAGTTTTTCCTTATCGCGGCAACGACACGGTATTCTAGATTTTTCCTATTGTCCCTTGTCACGCGTTTTGCATGTGACATTGGCCAATGGGCAAGAATTTGGATTTGAGTTTCATCTGAGGTCATCACCATCTTGCATTTAGTGGGTTTGTGGATGTCAGTCGAGCAGCTGATCACTTCACAACTTGCTACACCGTGCTGACGAGACCCAATAAGGTCGAAACAGCTGTCCACGGTTGCAATTCATGGCTTTCAGTTTGGACTCTATCGTGTCGTTGCCCCATTAAGCTCTCTACGTAGTATCAGCCTTGCATCATTGTTTTCTAGTCTTTCTATTTTTGGCTGATCAGATCTTTTACAGATTCTACGTATACAGGCAGCATTTTCGTTTGCGGTCCTTTGCAGTATGATATTTGTTCAGTAATAGTAACGGTTTCAGATAGCGTCATTTAACTGTGTCAGAATAGCTTTAAAATCGGCACAAGAGACAAGTCTGCGACACATTTGGCGTAAGAAAACTTTATTTCAAATGAAATGGTTATTTACATAATTTTTTTTACGATCGGTGATTTTCCCATACAATTCTCTATATACATAAACTGTCGCATACACCACGTATTTTGAGCTTGGAAGCCTGCTGTGTGTCTCAAGTGGAACTGCTTCAAACTTTTGACCCACCTCGAAAGCAAGCCAATTTGAAATCATTGTTGAGTCGTTAGCATGTTTTAATACACAATTTAAAGTAAATTGACCAACAGACTTTTAAAGATCTTTAAATTTATAGTATGCTTTAGTCTATGTCAATATAGCATGTGTCTGTTACGTTTTTTTGTGAACGCTCAACTGTGTTTGAAAACTCTCCAGTGAAGAATCGGAGGATTTGATATTCAACAGATAGACTGGAAGTTTCTTATGACGGAACTGACATTAGGGAATTCAAGAAACCCACACAACGGCAACGGGACCGTCGCTAGGCAACAGATTTAATAGCCCGAGAACGGACCGCTCAAATTTTCGTGGAAAATGGATTGCCTTCTTTTTTTCTACACAAGTCAAGCAACATGTACGCAAGGAACAAAAATGACCTTTTTCGACAGATTCACCACAGCTTTCTTCATTTTTTGAGGAATCTTTTTAGTCGGCACCTCCAAAACCACACAAAACCGAAAATTGAAACTCCAAAATTTGGGGGTTACGTTATACTTGCTTAAAATTCCTTCAGGATTGCTGCATAATTCGTTCCTCTTTTCACACATATCTGCTTGACCCAAACACACACAAAGTTATGACGTTTTTTCCATATCCTCTAAAAATCGTCTTTGCCATTTTTAGTGACCTCTCTATCAGAAAATGATGACTATAATCAGCGAAATCTACGAAACCTTGTAAGCTACACTGAAATATCTGTATTAAAAGTTGTGGGCACTCATCATTTTGAAGTGCAACAAATTCAACATTGTGTGTACAGATGACGAGTCTCAGGCCCTGTTTACACGGATCCGGACAAATTTTAGCACGGACAAAGACTTGCACGGTTCCACCTTACGTTTACACGGGACTGGTGAAACTGGACGAATTTTTGAACGGCTATAAATGAGCAAGTTTGGTACCTGAAAAAAGCAGGTCAACTTTTTAAAATGGAGGACGACTGATGAGGATCGTTTGGTCGAAATATATATCGGACTCCTGCGAATTTTAAAGATTTTAAAGGTTTTTATTTCTTGGGAACAGCTCTTTTACAGTTTTACAGTTTTAGTAAATCGGCTGGGTGCGTCGAGCGTGTAAAAAGACGTGATGTCTAGTTATTCTCGGTATTTCGTACGGTCTCGTGTAAATACCCAAACCGTGCAACTTTTTGCTCAGATAGCGAGGTAAGGCCTGGAATCTAGTTATGTTTTGCCTAATTGCTCAGCAAAAATGAAACATTTTGTCCCTATTTTGTTACATTTTGTTAATTTAAGACAAAAGAAACAAACAAAAGCAGATATGAGGAGACGAGCGGCAGCAGCATGCATGGCTATTTTTGCCGGATTAGCTGGGCTTTTGCAGTACACGTTGCTGCAAATGGCTATTCCGATCTTCATCCCCTGCTTTTCCTGTTTTGTTGTCTATAACTACATGTGGCAACAAATTTATTTCTTCATCAGACCATGTTAAGTTTTCGTCCACCGCTATGTTTCATTTGCCGCGAACTGCATCCGCTGCAACATGATTGGCTTAAAACATTAGCGATAACCAATCATAACAGAGACTTAAAAATCCATTAAAATGCTGCGACTGGTCTAAAATTTGCACGGATCCGTGTAAAACACCACTGAAATCTGTAACAGAATTTGCACGGATCCATGTAAACAGGCGGTCCAGGAACAAAATTCATCCGTGCAGAAATTTGTCCGGATCCGTGTAAACTGGGCCTCAGTCGTTAGCTAAAATGCGGTTTTAATTTTCTTAGCGAACGTGTAGACATTACCTGATTAGATTTATTGAGTTTTTAACGGTTGGAGGATCATACTTCACTTGCATCTACAACCGCTTAGCATTAGCACTCTGCGCATGCTCAGAGTCAAGTCTGACAAATCTGATTGGTTCTGGTCTTAATCTATTGTGTTTACAAAGCTAAAAGAATGCAAGTGAAGTATGATCCTCGCAGTAAATTTTCCAATTTAAGCAATTGGAAAGAAGAAGCCTGAAAAAAATCAGGGCTTCAACGGGATTCGAACCCATGACCTCCGCGATACCGGTGCGATGCTCTACCAACTGAGCTATGAAGCCACACATTGGATCTTGCATCTACAACCGCAGTTCAAATATGAATTATTTCATATACACTTTATATCATTTCACTCCTCACGGGAGATATGAACTCAATAAAAATTGACCTTGCTCCCAATGCACGCAACGTGTTATGCCCAACAATGTTGGGATCTGTTGCGTCGAAATGTTGCGATCGTTTGGCCGGGGCTTAAAAATAGTGGGCCAACAATGTTGCGTTGTTGTTTTGCAGAGGACAGCAAGGAAACGTACAAAGATTTATAACGCACGTGCACAGCTATTGTTCTGCTCATTAAACCTTAAGCTGGGCACACACTAGAGTGATTTCACAAACCCCGATTCTTATATGCTAATTACAATCCATAAATGCTAATGAGTGTGTTCAAAAAAATAAAACTCCTGCACGTGCGCCTACAACAGACACGATATTTTAAAAGCTTAGCTGCAACAACTGCAATGTGTCTGTTATTCTATGACGAGAATAAATAAATGATGGATGTGTGCACAAGAGAAAACGTGCTCAAACAATAACTAATTTCGTTATAGCATTCAAAATTACTGTGCGTCTATAGACAGTTCAGTACGTGTAAATAGAACGTGGGCGCATTTGTGAGAAACTGTTGAAATTACTTTTCGCCGTATCTTACAGGCTGTTTTGAAGAGTCTCGCTCTTCTTTCAGATAAAGGAGTAACTAGCTCCACGCAAAGCGTGGGTGCCACCAAATCTGCTGGGTTTGTGAAATAATTCTACCAGGGGACAGGGGGACTTGTCGCAGGGACTTATTCCTTAGTGTGTATACACACTAGAAAATTGACCGATTTGTGGGACTATTGGTCCCTGCGACTAGTCCCAGAAATCAAACCAGCTTAATTCGTGGGACTACTCGCTGAGACCAAAAATGTGGTCCCTGCAACTAGATGCAAAATACGAGTACACACTAGGGGACTGGTCACCGAAGCAAGTCCCTGCGACAAGTCCCTGCCACTAGTCCCCTAGTGTGTGCCGGCCTTAATATCTTGCTGTTGTCGCGTATTCACGTGAATTAGCTAGAAACCATGACGGCAACGGCAACAAGAATGCCACCAAACAAAAGGTTTAATGAGCAGAACAATGGCCGTGCACGTGCGTTATAAATCTTTGTACATTTCTTCAACAACGTGAAATAACCTGAAATAACCAAGTTCTTCGCATTTTGGAGAACTTGAACAATCACAATCAATCACAATCACCTTTTATTGGCATACAAATTATTTTACATTATTAAGGCTAAGGTTTTGTTTTCATTTGAAATTTTAAAACGCTGGTGTTACATATTAGCCTTGAGCAAGTTCTGAGATTGACAAACGTCCTGAACAGATCTGGGCATCTGCGAAATTCGACGTTATAATATGAATTTTTTTTCCTAGGCGTCGTTATTGGCGTCGTCGTCATTGCTTGAAGTCCCTATATTAGCTGACGGCAGTATAAAGGGAACGGGAATGTCGCTAAACAAGCGCTGTGTGCGGGCATTATAGTGACTATTAGTTCTTGGTACATTTCTTTGCCATTCTTTTGCCATGACCCGGACCCTAACCCAAAACAACAATGTGAAATGACCAAATTCCTTATTTTCTGGAGAACGTGAACCACAAAGGCTAATTTTTAAAATTTTTAATTTTTTAATGAATTGCTGTGTGCCAGGTTCACTTCCCTGCTAGTTTTGACAGTGATAAACAAAGCAAGCGACTTAATAGTACCTTGAGATTCGTATGTAAAATACATTTTTTTATCGACGACGATGTCCTCTGCGTTGCCGAGAACGTCGATTAAAAAATAAACTTATTTTCTTCCTACGAGCCTCGCAGTACCCTGAAGTCATTTACTTTGTTTAGCTCTGTCAAAGCTATTACGAAACTGAGTCTAGAACGCATCGATAGATAAAAAAAAAAGTTTAATTAGACCTCGTAGTTCACGTTCTTCAGACAAAGCAGAATTTTGCCATTTCACGATGCTTTGCAGAAGACGGCAAAGAAATGTACAAAGATTTATAACGCACGTGCACAGCTATTGTTCTGCTCATTAAACCTTTAAACCCATTAAACCTCGTTGCCGTTGCCGTCGTGGTTTGCTAAGGTCCCTAGTTATACTATTGAAGCATTTACAACTTGACTTTGGTAACTGAGAAGTCGATGATACGTACGTTTCGAAGAGCAAGACTTCTAGTACAAGTCGTCCTATCAGAAATGCCTGCTCATTAGAGGACGAACAAGTCATCTGATATTTGGCCATCTGGAAAGACGATTTTTCCTAGACGATTTGCCGGTTGAGACGAACAAGTCGACGACAGCACGACACATATTCACACTAGACGGACAAACGCCAGACGATTTGTCCGTCCAGACGATTTTTTCGTCCTAGTCTGAAAACAGCCATCCTCTAACACGGTCTGTTGCTTATCTTTCAGTAAAGTGACTAAAGCAGCTGCACTAGTTTTTACAGTCATGGATAGAGAGGAAGTCCTTGGTTCAGTCAGTCTACCACTCGCCCAAATCCCTTCTGTGGCGCACCGTCGCCGATGGATGCCATTAACTGCAAAAAATGCCCAAGCTATGGGCGACCTTTGTATTGACTGTTGGGTGCTTTCGTTTAAGAAGGCAGGAGAAGGCGGGAAATGGAACAGTTTGATACCTTTTGGGCTGAGGGGCGCCACTGGAACAAAAGATCGATCAAAACGAAGAACTTCAATTGCGAATGCCTCTATTTCTAAAAGAGGATCAAGGTCTATAGAGAATTTATGCACCCTCCCTGACTTAAAAGCTGACGGCGAATCAGAAAAATCTGGTGTAGAATTGTCTCCAGCGTCATCTTCCAGTGGAACGTCCCTAGCACCACTGACTCTTTTCAAGCCGCGTCTCGCGCCCACCCTCGGTCAGGTGCTTTCCTCAAGCCGCGCACCAGAGATAACAGGGCTGTCTCCAAAATCCGGTCCTTCTTCCGGTGGGACACGCATCACAGTGCGAGGCTGTAACCTCGGCATGTCACAAGAGGACATAGTGTCAATTAATCTCTGTGGCTGTGATTTGCTTTATACTCTTGAATACCACAGTCCAGCTAAGCTTGTCGTTGTCACAGAAGCTTGGAGTGGTTCTGGACCCGTTGTGCTAGAAACCAAGTCTGGAGGGCGTGGCGTATCAACCCTCAATTTTACATTTCAAGATAAAACAGGAGGTAAACAGCCATTCCGGTGGGGATTTCTTGTCATTCTGATTCCCAGTGTTGCTCGTTTTAAAAAGAAACAGAGGTACTGGAGATGAGAATGGCTTCTCATGCAATGGGGGCATGTGCCATGGGTGCTTCGAGAAGGGAACATGGAAAAACATGATGTACTTACTTAAATGACGTCTGAAATATACCCTGAATTCACAGTTGTCTTTTCCGGCATAACCTCCCCCTCCCCGCCTTTAATCACTAGCTATCACTTTTGCCTCAGTGTGTTTGAACCCGACTATTATGGAACTCTTGTCAATTGATTGGTACACATGAGCACACTATATATTTTAATAATCACTACACAATCTTTAGAAGGAAATGTCAGACAGAAAAATCTGTGTAACTACTATGGGAAAGAAAGATGGCAGATAAAAGCTTTCTGAAAATGATAATAAAAGTATTATTAATACTGGGACTTGAATAAACATCAAGAGTAACAAAGATAATTATTAGATACATGAAGTCATAATTTATCCAAATAATATTAGTTTGTAACTTCTGTCAATTTTCCCGACAGCATCTGCTGTGTCAAACACAGATAAGAAAGGCATTAAAGCATCGAAGGCTGAACTGTTGACAGAAATAACAAAACTTCGTGAAGAAATCGATGGTAAGGTTTAATAGTAAATCCTTCATTTTGACAAATTAATTTATTACCAGATATTCATGAGTTTGCTTGGCTAGAAAGTTTAGTAGCCTAATAATCCAATTCTAGGCTAGGCATTTTATTAGACAACAATATTGGTCATAGCTTACTAATTATATTAATTTTAGCCAATAGACTAACAATATTTAATCTTATTATATGGCTAGCTCTGTGAGCAGGCAAGATGAACCAAATCACACACTGACTGGCTACCCAAAAGGGCAAGATGTACCTATTTTGCAGCTTGGGACTACCTGCAGTGTCCCGTGCGAAACACTTCCCGAAAGCCAAATAATAAATCCTTTATTGCCCAAGCATTTTCAGTGAAGATGACAGGATATTGGCCTCGTTCTTTTTTTGGGAATTTGTGAACCATGGCTTCCTCAACACTGTCTTTTGTGTTTGATGTATTACATCTCATATCCATCAAGCCTGGAATAACTAGGGAGCCAACCTCGTCCCCAGGGGTCCCTTTTGTCATGCGTCGAAATCGGGACCCCTGGCCAGGTCCAACGACATTCCGGTTTTGAATGGCTTTGTAAACACAAGAGATTGAGACCAGAACCAACCAGATTTGCCAGACTTGACTCTGGGCATGCGCAGAGTGACGGAAAGTCTGTGAATCGCGGACTTCCGGTGTTGGACCTGGCCAGAGGTCGTGATCCCCATTGCTGACCAAAAGGATCGCCGCCTCTGGGAACGAGATTGCTAGGGAGCTTAAGCATGCATGTTTTTGAATCGTGGATGGCAACTGGAAGTGAGCTAATTTAACTTGCCCTCACGGAACCACATTCACAATGCTGTGTATCTTTTCTCCATTAGAGAAGAGTAGTATTAAAATCTGGGGGATAATATGGTCCTAGCATGCCAAATATTCTCTTCTGGTTGTCATCCGCATCTCAAAAAGTGCATACTTAAGCTCCCTATTTTATTAAAAACGCCCAAAAATAACATAAAAACACCCGCCAAAAATTACGTCTACACTTATGATATTTGTAAAGCATGGTGTAATGGCTCATATACCATGATGGCGCAGCCAATGAAAACTCTTCAATTGTATTATAATCACAGTTGAACTGCTCTCTTTTTTTTCTAGATCTAACTGTCAGGAACCGTACCTTGAAGAATTACATAGATAAGCTGATGATAATTTTAATGGAGAAATTCCCAGAAATACTAGAAAATTTGGCTTCTTCTGGTCATTAATAATTATGCCTATAATTATCTATTTTTTCTCCAAATCCCTGGAGAAAATAGATATCTAATTATTTTTTTAAATTGACCAGTTGTTACATTGAAACCAAGTATAAACAGTTCTGAATAAAGTTCTTTTTTATTGAATATGATATTTTGTTTTCACTGGAGAAATACATGATTAATTTCATTGTCTCAGCACTTCTGTGTATCTGAATAAGTATTTCCATAATCAAAATTAAGATTTACCTGTAATGCTATATGGCCAATGGACTAACCGAGTATGCTATTACCCAAATACTGTGCAAATAGCAAAATTAAAATTGATTTTGGCAAAAATTACACTTACAGGAGTCGAACCCCCAGTTGTGATCACCTCTTGTTATTAATTATTATTATTATTATTATTATTATTATTATTATTATTAATACCTTTTTACCTCTATTTCTATGTTATAAGATATATTTTTAGCAGATGAAGAGCCACCTTGTGGAAATGCTGAACAAAGCCATTGTTATTATTATTATTATTATTATTATTATTGTAAGAGACCACCTCTCCTCAGTGACCCAGTTGGCCAGGATTGAACGCAAGTATTGTTTAATTAGTACTTCATATTTGCCACGGTTATTTGACATTTCCATATTACTTCATATTTGACAGAATTGTGTGTGTTTCGGTGACTTTTTACCAATGAGGACACTTCGTGATGCTTATCATAAGGAATTTGAATCTCATTAGTGTTCAATCCTGGACATATCTCCAGTTTCCCAAATACCAAATTTTCAAATCACTATTTTTGTAACCTCTTGTAAGCGACCACCTCTCAGCCACAACCACTTTAGAGATCAATTTGAAATTTTGCTTTGTTTTTAACCTCCTATAAGCGACCAGTGGACAAAACATTGTACGAAAACTGGATTATAAGGTATTGCAACATTATTGTATTTGTGGAGAGTACAAGAGAGGGAAATTTCTTTCACATGAATAATGCATCATTTAACAGTGGCAGAACCAGACCTTGAGCTAAAGGGGGGGGGGGGGGGGGCGTTAATTTTTCTTTCCCCCCTGGCCTTTCCCCCTCCTGCCATTCCTCCTTTTTTTAGCCAAAATAGGGGGGGGGGGGGCGGCCCTCCCCTAGATCCGCCACTGTTTAAAACAGTGACAAGTCTTTTCAGTCATCTTATGGTAACAAGGCAAGATTTTAACCCAACATGGCCTTAAAGCTCTCGTTGACGATCACCTCTCATAAGCGACCACCAAGGCTTCACATTTTGGGCCACTTGTGGGAGATTCAACTGAGAACTTCGAAAATATGATCTAACACAATCACAACCTTTAGTTCAATTAGACATGGTACTCTTACTTATCACCACTTCAATTACAAAACATCCTAATGGCTTGTATTTATGTCAATAAAACCATCACGGCCGTCATGGGTTTGACTATGGTACCGTAGTGATTGGTAAACTTGCCCAGATTTTTGTGAGCAAATAAATCTCTGACATGGGCTGTTAAGGGCAGAAATTCAACCTGTGGTATCAAAAGAAACACAAGATGGGGATTATCTGATGTATACCTTCTAAAGTATTAACCACACACAATTATAAATAAAATGGGTCGCCAATGAGTGTGTTCTCAATAATGATCAATGGTTAAAGGAGCTACGTCACCGTTTCTGCATTTCGACAGCTCCAATGTTTCAATTTTTTTTTTGCAATCCGTGTCAATCTTGTCCATCCTTAACCATCCTTGTTCCTTTATGGTTTATTATTATATCTTTGATGTTTTTCCATCTTAGTAATCTACTATTTTCAGGTTTCCTAATCAATTTCTAGGTTATTTCATTTGTGGCCAAAATAACTTTTAAGCACCTTTAAGTATGTCAAACATAAATGATTGTGTGAAAGGCGATTAATCAACATGACAGGAGCGTAGGACAAAGAAATCATCTGACTCCCCGACAGGAATCGAAACCATGACCTCCACCTGAGTTCATGTGTGACAGACGTACTGCTAGGATCAGCACTGCCAATGTCATTGATCATGAGTAGTAATAAGTGAATGAAGATGGTGAATTTTGAGCTCAGTAATGAAACGTGAAAGGTGAATTGATCAACAAGACACAAGCCGAGCGTGGGACAAAGAAAACGCTTGTATCATGTTGATCAATTCACCTTTCACATTTCATTACCAAGCTCAAAATTCACCATCCTTATTCATTTATCACAAAAGATTGATAGATAACATTTCTAGAAACTGAGATGAGAGTATATACGATGCAAAGCTGAGTATTTTCTGATGAACTTTGAGGTGTTTGAAAAAGTTCAGACTCTGTCTTGAATGTTTGAAGAAAATGGTGAAATAAAATCGTAAAAATCTATGCTAATTTAGATAATATGTCCAAACACCTTGATTTCCTTTGTATTTGATGAATTATAAATACGTTTGAGACTGGTATTTGAAAGCAGGTTTGTTATCACTGCGACAAGTATTAATCCACTATTGGTTCAGGGGGAACACTCGTACAGCTCTGATCTGAGTAACTCTAATCTAGTTCTGGCCCTTCCTCTTTCATGCAATTCTGCTCTCTTGGGAAGGGTATATGTTTCTACATGCATGCTTCAAATAGCCCTCTATATTGTTCTCTGTATTCTCATTGCTTCATCAGGTTGTCCAGGTCGTCCAGGTCATTGACATTGCTTTGGTTTCATTTTCGGACACTCAAACTAACAATTGTCTAGTATCTCTGGAACTAATCATTACCACAAAAGTTCAAAAGTTCTATTTTAAAATTAGGATTTATTATTTATTGACCCCATTTTCATGAACATTAATTACTCCACTGTAGTTCTCTCCCCTACTGTAAAAAATTTGATTTTATAATAAACAATATCAGTTAGCACATGTAAGTAATTTGTGGCAAAAGATGCCGACAATGCTGTTGATAATGACCAGAGCATACATACAAGTTCAAACAGTAAGCCACAGAGGTTACACATACCAGTGCAAAATATGCAACGATTTCCTTTGATTCATGGCTGTTACGATTAAAAAGTACAACTGCCACTCTTCCACCTGATAATTGCCGTGACCAAAGTTCCACACCTTTGTAAGCATACTACCATTCATGTGAAGAGGAGTCAGAGCATACATTAAAACTGGTAACTGAGATTTTATGGCTAAATTGAGTTCCCTGACTGGGTATTTGGAATACATTTGTACTACATGTAGCCAAAAGGCCCTTTGCATGATCTGGTTCCATAGTACAGATTAAAAGGAACTCGTACCAGTCCAGCCCAAGTTTCCTTTGTTTTGAACGTCCCACTGTGTAACTCGTGTCCCAGCATAATTTATTACGCACCATGTGACTGGATCATGCAAAGGACCTAATCAATATCTCGAGAGCAATGACTATATGTTTAAAGTGTATGGGTCGTGGTGGGAAGTGAAGTAGCAGAGAGAAGGGAGCCTAGACCCAGTGAACCATCTACATGCGCGTCCTGCGTCTCAGACTTATAAATTTCCGAAAAGACACACAAATTTAGTTCCGCATGCATCCATTTGGACGCAAAAAAATTACAATTATGATCACAGCCTATTTCTCTTACTCTCTTGTTAAACAGGGCATCTGACAGGATGCGGCAAAACAAAACCGCATGTTTTGCTAACATCTGCATCAGCAAAATCAGAGCATTTTCCAATTAAAACAAAAAAAAATTGGGCCATATTAGCGATAAAGCAGCTTCCCTACAACCCCAAAAGCAAAAATTCTGAAGTGATTAGTTATTTTCCATTTAAGAAGTTTTTCTCCCAAGGAGTGACGAAAATACGCCAGTTTGTTTGTGATGAATGCAGCAACACATTCTGCAATTGAAAAGGGCTGAAATGCTGTATGGGACTCACTCTTTTGTCTGAGGGACTCACAGGTTTTTGGTTGTGTGAGTCTGCACTCACTACTACCTTTTTCTAGATGGATCACTGCTAGGGACTCAGGCGGGCCAATGGGAAGAAAAATTGGGGAAAGTTGCAAAGTATAATGACTTATAACCTTGTACACTAGAAGGAAGGGTGTGACAAGTGAAAATTGACACCTTTCTTTCACGCAGTCCCCGAGAAAAAAATAGAAATGTGTAAAACTTGTTCCCTATTGTTAGCCTGGTCAGCTAACATTTCTAAAGACAGTTTCTTGTGATTCTGCTTCACCTTTTTAAAATTAAACAATTATCTCAAGTCAATTGATAGTATTGTTGTTTCATTACCTGTTGTCACAGTTTCACAGCCTGTTTGTTGCACACTTAGTTGCTTGGTTTGTTAAAATCCTTAACCTGCAGCTGTTGTTCATTGCAGGCTTGAGTCAAAATAACCTCACAAACCTTCCAATTTAGCCCTTTATCTTTTATTTATCAAAAACTAGAATAACCAAATATACATACCACTCTTCTTCCCATTTTGCCATAACTGTCCTGACTAACAGCAATGACTTCTCTACGGTGAATCAAGCATACAAAGAATTAATAAATATTAATGGTTCTTATATTATTTGTCCTTAAATGAATGCATAAATATAATAATCATGTTCAAATGTTTTTAATTAATAGCCTCTGATCTGATGCCATCAGAACAGTACTTTCTAGTGTATATTAATGGTAATTCAAGTAATTTGTAGGAAACAAGAGACAAAATTTACAATTTCTCAATTAAAGTTTAGTGTACTGAACACTGTAAATTTTTCAGATAACAACAAAAAATTTAATGAAGGTCTTCATGCAAAAAGGGCGTATATCGGTTTTTGGCCGATTTTCATTTTTTGCACAGACTGACTTGTTTTGACATGTAAAGCATCGTTCCATAATTGTTATGGTCGATTTGTGCTTCGTTCTCTAGAAATAACATATGCAAAAAACTCAGTTTTGCGTGAAGCGGCATCTTTATGAGCAAATCTTTCGAAGGCAGATTTCGACGCGACTAGGACTTAAACCATTACTTTTAGCAGCTTCGACAGCACGTATATTTTTAAATAAATGTTTTGGTATGTAAAATAAGTAGGGAAACAGACCAAAAAAAAAAAGACTGACCTTGTATCGAACCGATGTCACGACAAAACAAATTCACATCTGCACTGTTCAGCGCCTTAACCGCTTGTGCTAACAAAGCAGCAGTAACTGATCAGCGTAATTATACGAACAATAAAACTAAGCGAAACAAAAGGTTTCTTTTGTTTTTCATTGGACAAAAGGTCTCCAGAGGAAAACTGAGTTTTTTGCATACGTTATTTCTGAAGAACGAAGCACAAATCAATCAAAACAATTACGGAACAATGCTTTTCACGTCAAAACAAGTCTGTCTGTCAAAATTTAGCTCGATCCTGCAAAAAGTGAAAATCGGCCAAAAACCGATATATGCCCTTTTTGTACGAAGGCCTTCAAATATTATGCATGCATGAGGTTTTTCATCTAGTAATTTAAACATCAACATTAAGATGTTCAAAAATATACAAATTTACTTTATTTTGGAAGCATGCAAACCTTGTAAATACAACCTTAAACTGATGCATTCTTAGTGGTGACTCAGTGGTTCTAGTTTATCATACCAGCCATTAGACGGTAGTAAAAACCCTGTACACACATTAAACAATTTACCAACAATTTCACGATACCTTTCAATACATTTAGCATTTAACAGTACCTTACTTTAGCAAAAGATACCTGTTTAGAAGAATATCTCTGGCCTCTCTTGAAATATTTCGTAAATCATTGGACATTATAAGAGGCTAAAAAATAGATGCACCAAACTCTTGAATGATTATACAGCTGCCTATTAATTACAAATAATAATAAAACACCCATAAATTCCAGAGGAATTTAGAACCAGTCACCAAACAACAGATTATTTATTATATCTGCCTCGTAAGCTCAATGGATCATTCATGAAAAAATATTTATCAAATACAATTAAACCAAATAATCATAGTTTCCTCAAAGAACATTAGCTATGAAAGAGTCGATTGATGGACTGCATTATTTTATACTTATTAATTTCTTTATGTGACTATTCAAATAAAATTAATATATACTTACTGCAGCTAGGATTGCCCAAAGAGCAAACTGGGCTTTAGATTGTTCGTAATTCAGTCCAAAATCACCAACTACAAGCTGATAAAAATAATCAATAGTGATTTAGATATTAAACATATCTCAAGGGAAACTAAATTAATAAAATAATTAATAATAATAATTAATAATTATGCGATTTCAAGAGGAAGAGTCCAGAGTCATTAATTTGCATGAGTAAGACAAAGACCTTAACGTAAATTGAGTCTGATTGTATGTTTAGTTTAATGTCTCAAGTAATATTTCATTATTGAGACAATCAACATGTTCTGGCATTTTTCAACACCTTAAAGCAATTGTGAAGGTCATCCGGAACTGTTATGCTTCAGGAGCATATTAACAGATAGATGGTGTAGCATTGGGGAGAAATTAAATTAGAGAAATTAGACCTTGAGGGTAAACTGCCACCCTATTATTGTCGATATGTTAACAACACACTCAACACACAAGGTACAGGCTGGCCTACTGACAACTATGCTTGAACGTGCATATCGCCTTTCTTCCATCATGGTTTTGCTTCACTGAGGAGTGCGAACCACTGAAGTGTGTGTTCTCTAAACTGTTGAAACCACCTTGCACCTTGTGGACTTCACTGTTAGAACCTTCCTAAATTCAAGGGTCCCTGACCGCTCTTCAGTGTGGTCCAAGGCTGCGACAGAAAACACTACATGGGTTCTTATACCCTTTAAAGACCAGGAGACTGCTAATATCATGAAGATGCAGTTAAGATCTCAGTGTGAAGCTCCAGACTATGGTCCAGCCACTGCTTATGAGTTGCAAGATTGCTCAGGAGTTCAGTGCAATGCTGGTTATGTCAGATACACCTGTGGACAACTGTTCATATGCGTCAATGGACATAGATGCAAGACCCTATCAGTGTGCAAACACTATGATGTCAGACATGTACGCACGGTTCTGGATGACCTTCGCAATTGCTTTATTAGGTGTTGAAAAAAATGCCAGAACATATTTGGTTGTCTCATTAACAAGATGTTACTACTGTGTTACTGTGTTACGACTGTGTTTAAACATACAATCAGACTCAGTTCATGCCAACTTAATAAATTAATGACTCTGGACTCTTAGATTGTTCAGAGGCCAGTTAACGCTAGCCCAGGATTAAAAATTATTTGAATTATAACTTTTTCACCTATACAATTTTTTGTTGCTTTGTTTTGTGTATATGGTAATTATAAAACTCATAACAGAAAGCCAAATAATAAACAGAAAACCTCCTTGCAAAGGTACCAAACTCAAATCAAATTTCTTCCTTTTCCTGGGTTAGCTTAATCGGGCACTGAACAACCCGACTAAGGAGCTACACTTTTAGGCTGGCCTAAATCTGTATATTATATTAATCATGGGCAGATCCAGGATTTTTGTTAGGAAGGGCGCACCACTTAGAAATGGCATAACTGACTAGTGTGGCATATAGATTTCAAAAGCGCATATGAAGAAGGCTTCATTTCAGGGGGGTGCGCACCTCCTACACCCTTCTATAAAGATCTGCCCCTTGCAATTCCCACTTATCACTGACAACAGATATGCAGGTTACAGTTAACGTCTTAACCAAAGGGTTTTGCATTTCAATCTTACCATATCTGGATCATTCCATTGCCCAGGTCTAGCTACTACTTGGAACGTGTCCTGGTTCTCAGCAAAGTGATCCAAAATTTGTAACACACTTTTCCAGCAGTCCTGCAGTTCAACCCAAACAAGGAGTTTGTTTTTAATATATGTATTTTAGAACATAGTCCTAAGAAAATATGCGCACTGACTGGTTAAAAATCGTGTTTCTACAACTTGATGGAGATGCAGAACTAGCACAAGCTGTTGACGTAATGATGGCACAAGCAAAGAGAATTAACATTTTGATAATCAAAGTTGACACAACTTGTTTTCCTTTTTCTCTTCACAGCGTTTTCTGAAAGAAATAGAAAACATGTTCTCTGTGTCTCTATTGAGTTATAGAAACACTCATGGAAGTTTGGGAGAACTCAAAAAAGCTGTGGAAACACTCACCTGCATCTCATGTTCCCACAGCATTTCTCATTCTCCCAAACTTCCACTCCTGTTTCTATAACTCAGTAGAAACATGGTACATGTTTTCTATTTTAAATGTTCTATACCAGTGTGTCTCTGTTACGAGAAAATTGTTGTTATGTGAAGATTCGCAAATATGCTAATTCTGTCTCGAATCTTCTAGCATATTTAATTAGTGCTGTATCATCGTGACTCAGTAATTGTATTTTAAGCCGTCTGCTGTCTCCGACATCCCTGCGTTCCATTTGGACTACAAACTACCTACCACTAAAAACATTCGAACTCGCAACAGTCTCTTAATATATAATTGGACATAATATTAATGCCCACTTAAAGAAAATTAAACTGTGAAATTATAAATATTAAAACATATTAAGAATTGATAATAAATTTGAAATGACTTCCAAACCTGCACATCCATGTAATTTCTCCAGGTGTTGCAAGCTTTTGCAATGGCATAATAATCAGGCTGGCATTAAACACAGAGACAACAAATTACAGCTGTGTTTCCTGGCCAATTTTGGGGGTTGGGAGGGATTAATATAATGGCATGGTTTTTTGATCATACTCAATATTATTTAATATTAATAACAATATTATTAAATATTATTATTCAATCAAAATATTTCTGTTTCTGATTGGTTAAACCACAAGCATAATTTACCATAACCAGCTGCTTGACAACCGCAGCCCAGATATGAATTATATTTCAAATATTTTTCACATCATTTCACTCCCCACGGGAGATATGAACTCAATAAATTGACCTCGCTCTCAAAGTGTAGCTTCATAGCCGAGTTTGTAGAGCATCGCACCGGTATTTTGCGGAGGTCACAGGTTCAAATCCTGTTGAAGCCCTGATTTTTTTTCAGGCTTCTCCTTTCCAATTGCCTAAATTGGAAAACTTACTGCGATGATCATCTACAACTGCAGTACAACTTTATATGAATTATTTCATATACACTTCACATAACCAGCTACCATTGACCAAATATTCTAGTGTATTACATTATTTTATTTTAATTTATTTTTTTCTTATCTTTTGTGTGGTTTATGGAAATAAATGGAAATGACACCCTTAGGGTTAGTGCAGTGTTTGGCCAGGGAAAACAATCTCGACTTTTGAAATCTTTTGCATGCATCGATACCTAAATCAAGTCAATGAGCAGTGCCTAGAGAGAGAGGTTGACAGTTTTTGCAAATCGGCTACGTCAGTGATCGACTTAAATGTTTCTATGTGAAATTATGTTTTTTTGGTACAAAACTGCTCGTTTTGTGAAATGATTAGTTCTGACAACACAGAAAGAGAAAGCCTTAAGCCAACACACTGCTCATGCCGAAAAGAAGCGCATGAAACGGAAAATTTATCAGCAAAGGAATGCTGAAATACAAAGCAAAACTTGCTGAAGTTTTCTTCTTGCTAACCTGCGATCAGGCGTTCTGTCTTTTCTCGGTTTTTTCTTCAGTTCACAGCGGGCTTGATCCTATCGCCATTCAAAGTAATCATCTGCTTGGAAATCCATGAGACACACTCAAGGAATACTTGCTTGCCATTTTAACCGACCTTTGGCTTCTGTTTGGCCTATAAAAATGGCTTTTGAATTCAATGACTTTGCTGCCTGGCCTTTCTCGCCAGTTCCCGGCCATGTCTGAGTCACGCTAAGACAGGCTATAAGTCCTGCACACAATGGTCACGGCGCATTATATATCAAAGATTATTATGGGATATTCCAGAAAATTTTGGAGCGAAGGATGCTAGATGGCTGATTTCAAGAAAATAACAATAGTCTAGAAAGCAGTTCTAATTCCCAAAACTGACACATGCCAAAGTTTGGCAAATGAGCCATAAGTCCATGACAGATGCTTTGTTTTGGAAGAAGCGTTTCTAGACTCTACCACCTGGCTCACTTGTTCTTCAATGGCTAAGTTTACGGCAGATTGAAACCATGATCTTGGAACAAAAACACACTTCGGTTCTTTGAGGCATGCTGGTACCTCATAGAGGGTCAAAGGCTTAATGATGCCAAATCTCCTACCAGGCAGGCCCAAATATTCCTCGAATAAGCTTCGAATATGGGTGGAAATAACAAGCAAACTCTGCATAATTAAGGCTTATTGTACCTTGCGAAATGGTACTTTGCGAAACAAAATGAAACGAAATGAAATTGGTACTTTGCGAAATGAAAATTGGTACTTTGCGAAATGAAAATTGGTACTTTGCGAAATGAAAATTGGTACTTTGCCAAATGAAAATATTGGTACTTTGCAAAATGAAAATTGGTACTTTGTGAAATGAAAATTGGTACTTTGCGAAATGAAAATCTGTAATTTCATGAAAAACTTTTGTAAAGAAGCTTCTGCGAACCTCCTATTTTCCCACGTCCACAATCATGACCGGGGAAGACATTTTTCATTTTTGTCGCGGCATAAAACGGCGAATCCTTGGTGTCTTGGAAACGCAGATCTCAAAACCTGGGCCTGCAGAATTTTTCAGGGCTTGTTTGCGAAATTAGCACTGAGCATTGTGCTTACTCTACCACTGCTTTCGGCTCCTGGTGGACTGTCTTGGCCTTGTTTTTGCTACGCGATGATTACATAAATTTGATATGTAAACGCCACCCTCACTACCCGATGTTTGCGATCTCTTTGTTGAGCAAATATTGCGTGACGGAAGTGTACAATGAAAGAACGTGTTATTCGAATACATTTCTTACCTTGTTTTCATGTCCCCCATCAAGCTGCAAAAATATCAAACATCTGGTGAAGAATTCTAGTTTAGAAGTTTGCGTTTTCCATTCTCAGTTTTGTGTTTTTGAAGCTGACATTGCAAGATTAAGATGTAATTGATTGCTTTCGCTCGACTAAAAGATGGCCTCGTTCAGACTGCAGGGAGACTCAAAGCATAATTTTTTTT
>CM042748.1:1576914-1592711 GCA_022496165.2 Catalaphyllia jardinei | reverse complement strand
ATTATCCTTACCAAAGCGTGCTCATATAGACTGGAACTGGTTTATTTAACGGGGAAAATATCCAAAATAGACTGGTCTGTAAAAATGCTGTTGCACTGTCTCATTATGGGAGTTGCAGGCCCCTAGTAATGGGTTCCTGACATAGAACACAACAGTGCAATACCTTTATTCCCCATTTGGCCTGGTAAAAAGGCCATTCGCAGCTCAGTAATATTGGTCTTCCTGTGGCATTAAGAGCCTGTGAGAACTTGGGGTAACCAACATCAAATGTATATGGGTTTGCAAAACAACCATCAACCTTGAGATAATCTACTTCCCAACTAGCAAATGTCTGTAAGTTAGTAATAAAAACAACAACTGTAAATATTATTAATAATAAATATAATAATAATCAATAATCAAGAATTCTTGTTAATAATAAATATTATGATTGCCCAGAAACAAATGGTAAGAAGAAGGCCTCTAGATGTACTGATTGAAGTGGTAAGACCACTTTACCACCATATTAATGCAGCTCAGGTTAGAATCCTGAACCCAGGGTCATAAGTAGGTTGAGCAATTTGTTTGACAGTTCTTGTACTGTATGCTCTTGGTGTTTTTCTTTACATCCTATCCTCATCTTCCTGAAAACCCACCACTCCAAATTCCAATTTCACTGAGGTACACAAACACTTTGGAAAATTTTGTAAAGATTCTTTGGAATTTTGTGGGTAACCACTGGAACGGATCTAGGGGGGGTGCGATGGGTTTAATCAAACCCCCTAAATCAAAACAGCTACATGTCAACTTGTAAAAATATTTAAAGAAAAACAGTCATTCTTAAAATTCAAAAGTTCATAACCAAGTAACTACCATAATTTTTTAAAAACTGAGATATTAAAACACACTGACTTTGCCTCAGAATGGAGGAAATTGCATTTCCGAGAAATTGGAATTTCAAAATTTTCCAGGGAAGGATGCCATCGAACCCCCTCTTCTAAAAACCTGGATTCATGTCAGAACAAGGAGGGGTTGTGGGAAGGGGGGCTGTTAATGAAGACAGGGAAAAAATCTGTCCATGTTTGTAGGTTGCAGGGTTAAATTAACAATAATTATTGCAATTAATCTGTTACCTTTGCATCCTGTTCAATGTGTTGAATACTTCCTGGATAACCAGCGCATGTAAGGTAACCATAATCTGGTGGACGTGTAGACAAACAAAGTGGAAAAAGGACAGTAAATACTTAGTCTTTTTTTTTTTTTAGGACTTGTGGGAGGCGCGGTGGCCTCATGGTTAGTGCGCTCGTCTCCGGATAGAGCGGTCCGGGTTCGAGCCCTGGCCGGGGACACTGTGTTGTGTTCTTGGGCAAGGCACTTTACTCTCACATTGCCTCTCTCCACCCAGGTGTATAAATGGGTACCGGCGAATTTAATGCTGGGGGGTAACCCTGCGATGGACTAGCATCCCATCCAGGGGGGAGTAGAAATACTCCTAGTCGCTTAATGCTAAGGAAACCGGGATAAGCTCCGGCCTGATGGGCCACTTGGCTCGTATGCAGACTTTACCTTTACCTACCATTTTTAGGACTACATTGCATGAAAACATGTCTGATTACATTCTTGTAAATTAGACAACATATTAAATTGGTAAATTAGCCCCATATCTTTGTCACTTCAAGACAGAATTGCAATCAAACTGTTCAATTACAGTGGGGAATATCCAGACCTTGAGCTAAAGGAGAAGAGGGATGGGGGTCTTGATTTACTTGTCCTGCTGGCTTTTTTCCCTTCTGTCATTTCTTCTTTTTTTCCCAAAATAAGGGGGCCCTCGGCCCCCTCACTGAATTATGTGTAAAACTTTGATTGTATCCGCACAACCCAACAAGATAGTTAACTAAAGTTGCTGACACATACCAGCATATATTCCAAGTTTCAATCCCTTGCTATGTACCTGTCAGAAGCAAAGTGAAACATTTTCTCAGTGAAACCTTACAATACGAAGTTATAATAAGTTCTTACTAAAACAATTAGTTATAAAAACGAGTGATGAATAAGAACGATGTTTCAACCAAAATTAAACAAACAATAGCGATTCTATCCGTGGAAAGCTGTTTACTTAACACTTTCAATAGTTTTCATTCTTTTCACCTCTTATTTACTCTTCATTTTCACATTCTGTTATTTTTATTGTTCGTATATTAATACTTAGCTTTTACCTTCATCCCATTGCTTCAGAAATTCTATATAATTGTATGAGGAAATTTGATCCAGGAACCCTAACTTGAAAATGACCGTGGAGCGGTCGAAACATCGTTCTTATTTTTTATCGCTCATTTTTATAACCAAAATCTTACAAAACTTGCCACTAAACCCTGTTACAATGCTTGATTATAAGCAGTTATATAACGAGTGTTATTTGTACTGTATTAAACAAACTGATTTTATTAATTTACATTTACTTATTTTAGTCTCTAATAACACTTGATGTGTTTTCATACCACCTGAGCTTATCCTTACGTTTATCCTGATTTTTCTACTCCACCCTGCAGGGTGGGATGCCAGCCCACTGCCCCCAGTTTTAACATGGATGGTACCCTAAGCTTATACACCTGGGCGGAGAGCTTAAGGCACTGTGAGAGTTAAGTGTCTTGCTTAGGAACACAACCCAATCAACACAGCCATAGCCTGAACCCCACCTGCTCAATCTGGAGTGTAGCAAGCTAACCATGATCCCAAATTTACTTTACAAAAAATAAAAAATCTCACATAGTCTGCTAAGGCCTTTATTCCACTTGGAAATCTGGAACTGTCAGGCTGAAGATTACCATAACAGTCTCGAATCCTTTCAGACCAGCAATCCTAGAATACAGAAAATTAATGCAGAGAAAAAAATAAATCGAACATTTTGAAATTGACGAAAAGGGTTACCTATAGGAGGCATCTGCCTTACAACTATAGAGCAAACAACACTAATTTCTGGAGACCAATGACAGAACTTACATCAATGCTGACATATTTATACCCAGCATCTCGATAACCATCCTCTGCAAGACGGTCGGCCATCTGCATAATCAGCCGTTCACTGTTGACAGATAAGACTCTCAGCTCAAAAGAGTGATAATATTCATGTAGTATCTACTACGTTCTCTAAACTTCAATGCTGTATTCAGTTGTACCAAATACTGCTTCCAATTTTTTTTTCGTTATTTACTAAATTTATATTTGGCTATAAGATAAAGTTTCAGTGAATTTGGCAGATCTCAGATCTTAGTATCAGTTCAAAGTCACATCATTTCTCAACTGACAGTCCAAATCTTGACCAATTCTCAGCTATACTTAAAACCTCTTCCAGACATTCCAACGAGGGTGGAAAAGCCTATGCATCTAGTCCACTTACAAGACATAATTATTCTGTGTAAAAATCCATCTACATCATTACCATCATCAATCAAACTAACATGGGTTAAAGAGCAAGAAAGCAATCCTTGAGCTTTCATCCATTTAGACTTTGAAATAAGGGAGTATGTTACCCCTAGCAACCATGTCCAAAAGAAAGCTATGCAACACAGAAACGTAACTTCTCTAAAAGTAGCACAAGTCTCTACGCATAGTGCGCAAAATAAACATTATAGGAGTAACTGCAGGACACCCCGCCACATCAAGTGCGTCAGTGAAAAGGGCTGGTACGCGTACGTGGTACACGGAATGAATAAATTCAAGGTACACAGTGCGCGGAGAAAATAAATTCAAGATGGCGGGGTTTCTTAACAGTCTTAAGCAGATAAATTTCATTCTTATTTCAATTAATTATTTTCTGGGTACCGTGCAGCCGGCTACGTGGAATTGATTTCGAGTGGCGGGGTATTCTGCAGTTAAACCACAAAATGGACCAACAGCTAGTAAGAGAAAATCCGCTTATAATCTGTTCTTTTCTTCTATTTTGTTTACGCTTACCAGACTCACCTAATGCAGTTATTCGGATCTCTTTTGCAATCAATATTGCATCGAAATCTCTCCCAGTCCATCCAGCCCACTTGCCGAAAAATGGAAGTGATAAATTGAGATTCCAAAATTATTGAAATATCTTGTGAACTGCAAAAAGCTTGACACTGTTGCCTCAAGCTGAGCTGCAAATATGCACAAATTCATGCTCGAATCGTGAATTCAACAAATAAGACTTACTTGGTGGTGTCAGAGCTAGACCATTATCCAACCCAATAACAAGATCCTTGTCAGAAACTCCAAATACAAGAAGGACAAATACTCCCACAACACGCAACGAAAGATCCGCCATTTTTTCGGTCACAAGTCAGTGTATAATACTTGCAGAACTAACTACCTGTCCACACGCGTGACAAAAACATGTTCCACGCGCGGGCCAATCAAAATTTATATTTTGATTGGCCGGCAGAACATGTTTTTGTCACGCGAGTAGATACGTATATTTTGATTGGCCGGCAGAACATGTTTTTGTCACGCGAGTAGATACGTATATTTTGATTGGCCGGCAGAACATGTTTTTGTCACGCGCGTGGACAGGTACTTACATGCAAGCGACGGATGCGCAGCCTTGTTAATGAGTTATCCTCCCCGGCTCTTTTTTGATTCAAGTGAGATGTAAATAAGTGGTCCTGTATTTTGTAGTTTATATTTTAGCACAAAACTTGTAGTGAAAGTGAACAAAACGTATTTGGAGAAAATTACACAAGATCATTTTTTTTCCACCGGAACATATATGAATTTATATTCGTTTTAAAGATCACTGACACGACCTTTTCTGAGTATTTTTTCCTTCGGAGTTAACAAAAATCTCTGATTACAAAATCACGCTGAATCCGCGTGTTGCACAAAATCTCTTTAAAAAAAGACTTCAAAGGAAGTAAAATCTATTCTCAACATGTTAGTTACTCAGAACTAAAAAACATAAGGCGAATCGACCTTTAGGCGAATCTATATTTTCGTGCACGTAACATGTTACCAAGAAACTGAACATTGCCGCACTTTATGCTCTAATGACTGTTTTAGCATCCTAGATCACGCTTCCACCCCCTTCCAGCTAAAGAAAATAGAAGACATTCATATTCAATGGGAAAACCCTTCTCTTAATCATCAACTTTATCACGTTAATTTAAAACTTTCTTTGTAATATTTTACATTGTCATGTTTTCTTTTGTCTTTATAGTTAATTAGCATTTTTGGTTCACACTATATATTCAACTCTGTACTTTGTACTTTAAAATGAAGATGACAGAAGTTTCTGTCGAAACATGTTTTTAAAGTTAAAAAGCGTTGTGTTATTTCTTAAGATATCGGGAACAAAACTAGAAAGAAAAAAGAAAATGACTGCAATGAGTGGAGGCTCGCAACTTAGAAGTAATCCGTTCCTTTCAGTCAAAAGACTGTTCCCATTGCGTTGTTCACAGAAAGCCAAGGTGGTGGCGTTCGAATTCTTTAATCAGACCGAAAAATATGGGTACACGAGTGTGATTTCAAAGATATGCGTATATACGATTTTTCATGAAGAAATAGTTTCTCCAATAGAGAAATAAAAACTCTTCGACATTGAGTGTCTTGTCTAAACTATTTCGGACTGTTCCAGTGACAGTGCAAATATATACAAAGTTAAGGTAATTAGTATTGCATTGCGCATCCCTACTGCGCACGATTTTTGGGTCATTAGCGCGCGCACACGAGCGCGTCCACGTGCAAAACGTACAGAGATTTCCCCCAAACTAAGCTCGATAGCAAATGAAATTCTCCTTTTTCTCTTAAACGAGCACGGTAACCCCCGATTTTTTTTCAGTTATTTGCTAAGAACAGTCTAATAAAGAACATATTTGAAGAAGGAAAAAAGTTTGATAGTGGAACAGAAATTTTTTTTGGAAAATAGTTCCTAACTGGGTGTATTTTGGCCAAGGTGAGGACTTTAAACTAACCACGAAACTGTCCGAAAAAGTGCAATATTCCCGCAACCAAGCAATCAAAAACAGCTCAGATGATGCAATACTGCTTATGTTGCATGATAAATGAAGCTTTGCTTTCAAGATAAAACTTTACGTCTTCCAAGTAACCAAGATTTATTTCTGTATGAAGGTGATTCGAATTTTTAACGTGCAACAATTTTTTTAAAAAAACATTTTTTGAGCCCGCTGACGCGTAAACGAGCACGGTGATCCCATTTTTTATTGCATTTTTTTAATGTTCATATCATGAATGTTAATTACGCACAGTTTCAAAAAGAGTTTGATAGTAGATTAATTTCAAGGGAATTACCTTAACACAAGTTTAAAAACCTTTGGCGGCGCACTGTCTTGCTGGGTGTGTACAGCGCCGCAAATGATCCCCGACCGCAAATGATCCCCAAATTGGACCGCAAATGATCCCCTATGTGGACCGCAAATGATCCCGCCGGAAAGCGTTGAATGGCATGGAGTTTGGTTTCCCGGATTTTCTCATCAAATAAGATGAACATAAAGAAAATATATTCTGACAAAGTAAATTATAATTTAAATATAATTCTCCTGACAAATTCATTTTATTTTCGCTTGACAATTCTTCTGAAATTTACAGGAAAAAACTCAAAGCTCGTAGACAGCAACACCATTACTCAACAAGCTCGATCTACAACAATAATAGCTTAATGCTGCCATGACTAAGACATAAAAATCTTGAGTACGTTTTACTTGGATACCATTTCCATGTTAAATAATCTGACTTCTCGCTAATAAAGGCATGAGAAACAAAAACAAAAACAAGTGTTAATACCAACACCAACAACAGAGTTCGAAATGTTCACGACCTTTAAGTTCTGCAATGTGCTAGAAGTTCAACTTCCCAACACTACAAGCCAGTTTAGCTTTCAGTTTGCATCTGCAATTTGCAGCCAGAAACTCCATACTGATATATAAATCGACAGGAGTACTCCTTGGTCAACTTACATACTATGTTGAGCGGTCTAACACTTAAGGCCTGGTTAAACTAGGAAGCATTGTTGCTGAAACATTGTTTCTTGTTATGTTTCCCGGGCTGGCTAAATTAGCGGGAAAAAAACAAAATGTTTTGCTGCCCCGGTGGCTAAACGAGGAAACATGCCTTCGGAAAACAAAGTGTCACTCATGCGCATAATAATAAACCGACTTTCGAAGAAGTCTAGGGAGACTTTTGTTACAGGGCTTGTTCCCCCATAAATTTTGACCTTATGATACCATATTTTCGCTCTGTTCATGCAGTCTTCATGAGCTACATCCCGCAATAGTCATACAAAGCAATGAGTAACTCCCTTTCCTCGTCCTTCCAATTCCTTCCCTTCTTTCCCTTCGCTTCTATTTGAACTTCGCCTTCAGCCACCATTGTTGTTTGCATGCCGTTGCTTGGAAACAGTTTTAATGAGCAGCACTGGAAACTAATCAACATTGTTTTCATGGTGGCTAAACTGGGGAACATATGTTTCGGACACCAATTTTGCGTTTGGGAGGCAAAAATGTTTTTTCCCTGGTTGGAAAAAAGTCGGCATTGAAAACCACCCGTGCCTTTTCGACAACGAAAGTAACACCTTGATGACTCCACAACCTTCATGCAGAAATACAACGTCAAGGGTAATTTTTTACAGTATTACAGTCTTCTATCTGCAATACCACAGAAACTGAAAAATTAATTTAAAGCAAGAATGTTTCATCTACCATCAACTGAACACGTCCCACTTGCAATCAAAAAGCTCACATACAAAACAATTTACAATACTTTACTCACACCAGCACTTCCCTCCTCCAACTGCAGGGAAAAGACCCTTTGAATATGGCTTTATCTTTCAGGAAAGGCAAAAAATCTACTCACTTTTTCGTTTTACAAATGAAGTAAAATTATCCGTGTTTCAATATAAAACAGTTCATAATATTCTGTATACAAATAAAATTCTGCACAAGATGAAAAGAAAACAGCGACCAGAGTGTCCTTATCACCATGGCATTGATCAAACGCCACTCCATTTATTTGGGGAATTTTCAATATTGCTAAATCGTTTTGGAATAAATTTACAAAGTGGTACAATGCCACATGTGGAGGAAACACTGCTTTGGAGCAAAACGAAATTATGCAGGTCTGATGTTTTAAAATATACTTCGTCTTGTTTAACTCTAGATCACTTTATCATAATTGGAAAATATTTTCTTTACATTAACGGAGTGCATGATGAAAAATGACCCCAGCTCACAGATTTTGTAACGAAAAAATTAAATTAGAAAAATACATTGCGATTACGACAAACAGAGTACTTTCTAATTGTACTGTAGTGTTAGAATCGTTCTTAGTAGCATTAATATCGTATTGTAAGTAGTTTCGTATTACTTTAAGTCGTTTCTTTTTTAGTATCGTAAAGTAGTGCATGTATAAGTAGTGGAAGTGGTAATCGGTCGTTTCGCCTACGGGTCGTTTCGCCTACTGTCTGTTCGCCTACTACGTCTAGTACTGTAAGTAGTGTAAATGTTGGAGTTGTAAATAAAATTGCATTGCATAAAAAAAACTATCAAACGGATAGTTCCGAGATATAAACACTCTATTGTCTTTATTGTTCCCCACTAAACTTTCTTCCGCGCGCTAGTTCAAAAATCAATTGAATTATTTTCAACTTTTTGAGATGAAACAGGGACGGAGCTAGTGGGTAAAAAAAGAAGAATGACTGAAGGGAAAAAGGCGAGCAGGGCAAGTAAACCAAGATCGCCCCCCCCCTCCCCCTTGGGTCAAGGTCTGGATCCGCCACTGAGTTTTTATGGTTTATAGGCTGATAAATCACTTGGGACGTTGGAAGCCGTAAATCACGAGTCGTAGGAGTGAGTGATTTACAAATTCTTCGAGTGTTCTTCCAACATCCTAAGTGGTTTATCAGCCTATAAAACCATAGAAACTTGTGGTCTATTGCTTTTATATAATAATTTAGAAGACGCGCGATTTTTCCATGAGTTTACTGGCACAATATACCATAGCTTATTGACCAATCAGAGCGGGCGCATTGATTTGGTTATTTTATAAAATTGGTTAATCTCTGCTTGCCTTATCAAGTCAGCTGTATTCATTAAGGATTTACATCCGAGAACTGGTTTACTCCTGGCGTTAGTCCCGGGCCTAGAGCTAATATAAAAGAGAGCTAATATAAAAGAGAGCTAATATAAAAGTGGGTATTAGAGCTAATATAAAAGTGGGTACATTGCAAAGATTGAATAGTAGTTCCAGCAGCAGTAGCGGAAGAAGTTTAATAAGTACACACATATATATCTGAAGACACTTCCCCGAGACCCTCAATGTTTCCCTCGGCTTCGCCTCGGTCTGAAACATTAACTCAGGGAAACAAAACTCACTGTTTCCCTTGGGGCCAATCATTAAGTTCTTGTTAAGCAGCTTATATTTTTCGATCGGTAAAATCACACCGGAGGCATTGATGCATTCGTTTAGAGTTTGAGATGTCCAGTGTTTTTCAAAAAGACTACAATCTTGGTCAGAATAAAATGAGAAATGAAAGTACCCCTCCCCCCAATTCAATGATGTGCTCGCGCAACAACGAAAGCGCGCAATTTTTTCCATCATTGAATTGGGGGGAGGGGTGGTCTTAATTTCTCATTCATTTTGTCCAAGATTGTCTTGGACAGAATAAAATGAGAAATGAAAGTACCCCTCCCCCCAATTCAATGATGTGCTCGCGCAACAACGAAAGCGCGCCATTTTTTCCATCATTGAATTGGGGGGAGGGGTGGTCTTAATTTCTCATTCATTTTGTCCAAGATTGTAGCTTTGAATTTGATTGGATTCATCCAATCGAAAGTTTGACGGTCATTCGATTCTCGTGCAGTGAAAAACTTGACAAGAACGAGGTTGGTCGCAAGTTTGGAAAGTAGCTCCTAGTTGAATGCATCCCGTCGATAATTTCACAGTTATTTAATTATTTTAGCGTGAAAAACTGATTTAAGTAATCCGAAGCAGGCTGTTGACGGTTATTTAAAAAAGCAGTGAAATATAAGCAAAGTTTCCTCCACAATCAACATCTTATACACATAGAAGTTCAGGTAGAGACGAAGCACTGGCCAGGCAGGATCTCTGACAAATAATTTGCTTCCTTTTCAAAGTAACGTCTATTTTGCAGCGCAACATTCACCTCCTCAGACAGTAATGGCAAAATTAAGTTGAGGACACGGTGCGGCTTTAGTTGACATGCAAAGACACGTGACCGGCAGTAACCAGGGTACTTTCTAGAGGTAGAGAGAGGACCCTGGGAACTAGGTTGCGAACTAGGGCGGTATGTGCATAACAACAAGAAACACTCCGATATACAGCTGTTTCTAAGAAGGTTGTCTTACGAACGAGGAAAAGCTTACGCGCCAATGTTGAAAGTTATTATGGGTAATGGTGGTTTTACGGTTGTTTGATTGAACCTCAAGGTGTTTCAGCGTGGTGGAAGGAAACATCACAAACACGTGTATTCATGCATTTTCCTTCCTTAATTTTTGCTGAAGGACCTTGATACTCAATCAAGCAAAGCCAAACTCTTACTACACATAATGCCAATCGGTATTGTCGCTTTTACACTTTTGTGGGACAACCTTTGTCGAAATAGCTATATAACTGAACACTAATTTGTGACCAGAACTAAAACATACGCGAGTCAAAAGTCAATGCAAAAACAATAAAAAGCACTCAGTCTGCACGGTCTGTGTTATGGGGTGACTGCTCACTGCGTTTTTATTTTTCCGCGCTGCGCCCCAACTAACTGATATCCTGGAAGAGGCTAGGCAGGCGTCCTAAGGGAAGGAAAAGGGGTACAACTGAGCGCGCGGAGCAATCATTTCGACTTATACAGTCAGGAGTAGAGACGAAAGTGAGCTGAAGCGATGACACGGCTTAGTTGTCTATTTGAAATCATAATTTTATTACAGGTCCAAGACGACTAAAAGGGCCAATAACAAACATCACTCATGATCAATCAGAATGATTCAATGCCGGTATTTTTCCGAGTACGATTTTCCTTAATGGTATCAAACTTCTAATGAAACTTGAGAAAGGCAACTACACTTGCTTTGACTAAACGATGATCTCTCAGACTGTTCGATCTTTTCCACTCTCGTTCCTTTGGGTCTCACTCTGAAGGGACGGACCATTATTTTTTTGATGGAGGGGGGTGGGGTGGGGGGTGGGGTTGGTGGGGAAGGTTAATTTTCTTTATCTTATGCATTTCCTCTTTTTTTGGGGGGGGGGGGGGATTTTTGCTACACAGGACCTGGTTTTGAGTAGTAAGTACTAGATCAATTGTTTTATCCATGGCTCCTCGTGGACGATTTTTTAAAGCAGTTTTTGCTGTGCAGGATCTTTTTTTAGGAAATTGCTCAGAAGCAACTCCTCTCCCCACAAAATAACGACCCTTGATTTTCAAAACTGTTACAAGTAATATGATACTATGAACTTCAATTATATGTTCATTATGAAGCCATAATCTCTTTTATTCAACTGACATCTGCAAGTTAATAAAGGGAATCTTTGACTGGTGTCAATTTAACCATTACGACTCCAGACGGGTTGACTTCGGCACTGTAGAACTTGGTAAACTTGCCCAGGTCAGTGTGAGTAAACAAGTCTTTGACGAAGGCTGTAGCTGACGTCAATCCAACCTGTGGCATCGAAGGACACAATTAGTTAAAGATTTTATTGTTCGAGTGTTTGCAATATCACTCTATATATATATCATTAAGTTAAGCAGATGTGAATAGGTCTATCATAGTTGATAACCTTGAAACTTTCACATATGAAGAAGATACATTCCGGGGAGGGGGAGTACCGCCATATATGGGCTATATAGGTGTGTGCCGCTGTGAAGGGTATGGTTTACAAGCAGCTTACTCTAGCATTGGGTATATAAATCAGAACGTTTGGGTCTACAATAGGGTATCATTTTTCACGAAACTTACCAGTTTATCTAGACTAAGGAAACCGGGAATTGCTACTCAAAAATATAAAAAAAATGAAATCGGCAAGTTTAAATTGTCACGACTCAGCCTCGACAGCGTTGATAGATGACTATCATAAAACACTACTGGACCATCATTTTGCACACGAACATGTCAATAACTGACGGAGGAGGGAATACTAACTATCCCCGAAGAACAGCTGACGGAAATAAAATCCACTGCTGCTACAAGGTTGCGACCTCGACCAACCCAGGTCACGCGAACCAGAACGTCTGTTTAACGAATGGTCAGTCAGTTTGCTTTTGATGAAGAGATTGCAAGAACAGAAGTGACCCCACAGCAGTCAAGTGCAGGTGGCCCACGGAAATCGGGGAAGACACAAACGGTTATTTCATACAATACTGAATAACGTTTTAGTCTGATCTTTAGGAGGGATTTT
The DNA here is from genome assembly GCA_022496165.2 of Catalaphyllia jardinei. Classification (NCBI taxonomy): domain Eukaryota; kingdom Metazoa; phylum Cnidaria; class Anthozoa; order Scleractinia; family Caryophylliidae; genus Catalaphyllia; species Catalaphyllia jardinei. The sequence goes on along the minus strand of CM042748.1, from coordinate 1,580,348 downwards.
TTAAACTACTGTGCTGTGCTTGATCGAGATGCTTATAGCTAATAAACGTCTTGACAATTAGTGAAAAATACATAGTCTTTGTAAGATAGAAAAACAAAGGACGATGTTATTTGACAAAAATCTTCGAAAATCTGTTTTAAAGTTTAAAGTACCTAGTTCACTTTAAGAATTATCGTGTAGCCAAGTTCTTCTAGTTTTCTGTTTTGTTATCAGTAATATGCTTGTATGTAGAAGTTGGATTGAATATCTGAAATCTGAAATGAAAACGTTGCACTGTTGTAATATAGAACTTTTAGAGTTTGTATATAAAATACATTGTTGTGTCGGTTGTACCTGTATAGTGGGTTATTTAGAAAGTCGAGTTTTTTTGCTGTTGCACCCAAAAAGCAACACTCGCGACGATTCTTTATTTAATCAGGTTAACCTGACATTTAGGACTTGATGAAAAAAACAAAAAAACAAAAACGGACAAGTATAAATAAATCCTTTTTAAGAGAAAAGCGATTGTGGTATAAGGTTTTGTTTTGGCTTTGCTTTAGATAGTGAACTCAGTTTCTGGAAAACAGCTACTTTAAGATAGGAGTGATTTGGGGAGTTTACTCTAGCATAGGGTAGTGAAATTCAGCTGAATTAGCTCTGGTATAGGCTATGGATTCCAGGGTCCCTGTGGCACATCCACATCCAGAAATTCCTTAAGTACCCCCCTCCCACCCCCCGGGATACATGCTAATGAATACAAAATAACATACAATGCAAGGATCTAAAATGCATGCCTGACTAAATGGCATTCAAGAGCAGTTTTCTATTTAGTGTGAAAGCAATGCAGGGTTGCTTGGTTGTCCATCCACTAAGTTCAAACTGTACAACTCTTAAGAACCTAGATAAATAAACTAGTAAGTGTTCATAATTGCGCGAAAAATATGTAAATGTCCATACGTTTCGAGGCTGCTGCTGCCTTTTCATCACTGGATAAAAAGCAACTGTAAATTGTGCGCGTGACATAACGAAAAATTTGAATTTGAAACCTAACCTAACCGATCACATGCAAAAGCTAATCCAGTTTCAATTTGCATAGTTTGGTTAGTTCAGTTTTGCGCGTTTCCCTGTCACACAATGCAATGCTATACAAGAACAATCCTATGGTCTTGGGATAGGTTATATTACTCTATGGTATTTGCTGTGTTCCCATCCGTAAATTTTTTAGTAGAAGGCAGTTGAGATTGGGCTGGTTTAAGTTTCTGTCACTCAAACTGAAAATTGCTTATTATGTCCCGGGATTATGTCTCTGTGAATTCAACGAACAACAGGTAACCTATTGACTCTATTTCCTCAAAAATCACTTTCGTTGTTCCCTCAATCGCCAAAAACCATGTACAATGATTACATAACAACATAGTAGTGATAAGAATATATATAGGCACAAAGAGAACATATTTAATTTTACGGTTGGAAAGTTAACAAGAAATTTGTTGAAACTGATAAACTGTTTGGACCCATAAAGCCACAGAAAAAATCTTGAACCTTACGATTTACAGAGCTGTTTTATTCATATATTCTTAATACGAACACAAGTTCCCTTCATACAAGAAGTTTCAGGCGTAAAAACTTCTCCGTTCATAGATACAGATGAACTAAAAAATGGCTTTATGGACCCAAAAAAGTTTCCGGGACTTTTGAGAAATGGGCCCCCCGGTAAGTAGCAGGAAAGCTGACGGGTGCTTCGAGAAACGCTATTTTGGGCCTGGTAAAGTTTCCTGTTAACCGTTCCCGGAAAGTTGTTGGGCTCGGTATTTAGTTACGGGAGCTTTCGAGAAACGGGCCCCTGGGCAGGATTGTTTGAAAGCCAGTTAACGCTAACCCAGGTTCTAAAGTTAACTTAAAAGCACTAATTTTTCTGGTACAAAACTGTTTTCGATTCCCTTTTTTGTTAGTTTTAGAGTATTTAAACTCAAAACAGTAGGGCAAAAAGAAAACCTCAGCAAAAAATTACAAAACTGAAATGTCACTGGTCCTGGGTTAGCTTAATCAGGCTTTGAACAAGTGGCACCCGTCCCAGGATTATATAAGTTCAACCAGGCATTGGTCAGTCAATTATATACATACCAGTTTAAAATCTGCTGTGATTTCAACGGGTTCTCTTGTATTATTATTAAACAGGACAACAGCTACGCTTCCATTCGACAAGGGACGTGACCAAACTTCCAAACCTTTCTTGTTAAACTACAAAAAAAGGAATAGATTTAAAGCAGAATTGGTAACAGTTTAATTCTAATTTTTCAACTTAGTTCGATACAGAAAAGAATTTCATGGCTGACTATAGTTATTATTTGTGTGCAGGAATCAGGGGGGTACTCCCTTATATGGGCTATATAGGTATGTGTCACCCCAAATGGTACAGGATTGTTCAGCTATTTTGATCGTAAATTGGGTACGGTTTTGCACTCTAGTCTTGAATCAAGTATGATTTTTAGTAAAGCTACTTTACCATCATCACGAAAATTGCTGAATTTGGTCATAAATAGTTAACGGTTTTCGGAAAGGGGGCTGCGCACTCCCACCCAATAGAATAGAAGCAGTAGAAGTGCAGCAGAAAAAGGCAACAATTTAGAGAGGAAGGTATGAGAAGCAACAGAGGTGTCAGTACAGAGTTAGGAACTTCTGACCCTCCTCCCAGCCCACCCACCCCCTCCCCCCACATTCCTCACACCGACTCTAAACTAAACATAAGAACTTAGGTTTCAAGTGATCTAGCCGGCAAGGTAACATTCCTTCCCCTCAAGGGAATAATCACTTATAATGCCTACATAGGTATGACTAAAGGTATTAACTGCTTTTGGAGCAATTTTGGTCTACAAAATTTTGGAGCAGTTTTGGTCTACCAAAAGGTAACTGTTACTATAGGGTTAATTTGGTCATGTTGACGTATGTTGGTCTGAAATGGGGTTCGAGTTTTAAGGTTTGGGCTGTCCACCCCCACCAAAGACTCATTGGGAATAACCCATCCTGGGACATTTCCAAACAAAGTCTGATGTGATCTTGCATTAGTGTTAATAAACAACATGTGCGGTATTGCTATTTTAATGTCGCAGTTTCAGGGCCTCCTGCATGTCATTAACTGCCATTATTAATCTGGATTTTTACATACCACTCTTCTTCCCATTTTGCCAAGCTTATCCTGACTAACAGCAATGACTTCTCTATGACACAAAAAATAGAGAATTTAGTAATGAAAAGAATGTCAGGACTTTTTATTTTTTGGTCCCAATAAAGAATGCATGCAAAACAAATTATACTGTTAATTAAAAGGCTTAAAATTATGCCAACAGAACATTACTTTCTTTATTAAAGTGCACCCAACACCAAAACGGTTTTTCGCTAAAATAATAGAGCTTATTTTGTGGAGTAATTTGGCGGCATTTTGACGACTACTTTGA
>CM042748.1:1550288-1571914 GCA_022496165.2 Catalaphyllia jardinei | reverse complement strand
ATCTGTTTATTGTTTTAATTTTAATCACTAACTTTACCAGAAAGAACAAAAAATCTCACATAGTCTGCTAAGGCCTTCATTCCACTTGGAAATCGTGTACTGTTAGGTTGAAGATTACCAGAAGGGTCTCGCTCCTTATTAGACCAGCAATCCTGTCAAAATACGAAAACTTTAATGCAAAGTGTAAATAATGTAATTTTGACAAAAATAGAAAGGGGTCTCCTTCTTCATAGCTTCACTGTCAGAGCAAATGCATTCACTTGCAAAATCCCACCTGCACTCGACTCATCATCAACCCTCTTGTGGCTTTACTAATCTTAATCACAGTTACAGCTTCACAGAGCTCTTTATCACCAAAACAAATTACCCATGCCCCCAAAATCTCCTTTAGGAGGTTAAATCATGCTTTAGACTGTAGAACAAACAACACCAATTTCTGGAGGCCACTAATATAACTTACATCAATGCTGACATATATATACCCAGCGTCTCGATAACCATCCTCTGCAAGACGGTCGGCCATCTGCATAATCAGCCGTTCACTGTTGACAGACAAGTTAGACTCTTTCAACACAAAAGAGTGATTGTTTTATTCTCAATATGTATATAAGAGGCTTTGAACAAACCCCCAGAGGGCAACATTTAAGGGAAATTAGCAGAATGGATATTTGGTCGGGGTGAGTTGTAAGCCGTCCTATTTTAATAACATAATAATAACAATATTACATTTATATTGGGTTGAAATCATTAAATATTCTAAAGCACTTTACACTGTAAGATTAAGATTATGAACAGTATCTGGTTACTTAACCTCCTAGCAGGGATAGAGAGATTCAAGGATTGAAAGAGAGAGATGACAGTTATTCTATTGGTTCAGGACAAAAGGTAAATTGACACAGGCTGTGAGAATTATTTTGTGTGGCTGATTTTAGCACCTTTAGAAAATGTTTTCTTTTTTAAGAAGTTTGGTTCAAGAATATTTGTCTTCTGCTGAAAACCTTCCTGCGCCTTTCACTAACATGAGGACTCCAAAAGTCACAGCCCAACTGACTAAGTCATTTTTCGCTACTGTCAATCAAATGTGCGGCAGCTCCTGCTGCTGGTGAGCATGCGGTAATGAAATCATTGAGCACAGTTCAGACAACAAAACAGTTCACAGCAGTTTTGTCAGAAGCTGGGAGGAGCCGCCAAACATTTGATTGAGACCAAAATCAGTGATTTAAAAAAAAAGCCCTGAGAGTGATCAGCATCAAATATCTCCTTGTAATATCAATGCTTTGTAAAACAGGCAGCTCAAGAGAATTACAGACATAATCACACAAGATGAATTTGCTTGATATTTTATCAACTTCTCCCCACTACTTCTGCAAGCAATGAATAGGGGTAAAAAATGAGAATTCAAATTTGATCTCAGGGTTTAAAGGGTTGACTTCCCTAAGAGAGGCAACAAACATTCCTACCCCTTTTATATGGGAGTTTTGCCCTTCCCCCCTTTCCCACCTACTTCCTCCCCCCTCCCTCCTCTCCCTCCTACTTCCTCCTCCCTCTCTCCTCTCCCTGGGGTTGTCAACTCTATAACCATCGCCAAAGAAAAGTTCAGAACAGAAACGTATATTTTCTCTATCACACACCTCCACACGTAGGGTGTAAACAAAATTTAACAGCTCGAATATTCCTTCAGCTCCCTTCTTCAGTCAAATGGTTTACGTGACCCAGAGCTTATTTGACTCACCTAATGCAGTTATTCGGATCTCTGTTGCAATCAATATTGCATCGAAATCTCTCCCAGTCCATCCAGCCCACTATATAATTGCCGCAAAATGGAAAACATTAATCAATATGCCAAAGCACTGGAAGAATATCTCGTACCACTAGCAAAAAAAGCTTGAAACTACTAGACCGCCTGCAGGCACATCAAAATAAGTCATGTAAGGTTTCTAAATCCACACAAATACATTTTCCAATCAAAAACTTACTTGGTGGTGTCAGAGCTAGTCCATTATCCAACCCAATAACAAGATCCTTGTCAGAAAATCCAACTACAAAAAGGAAAAATACTCCCACAACAGACAACGAACGATCCGCCATTGTCGATCACGAGTTTTGTATCGCGTTACTCCGCAGGGGGCGCAATCTGGTTTTCGTGCTGTATGAGTAAGTAAAGTGAGGAGGGTGTTGATAGCTCAAAACACGACCCCAGTATGTGACGTGATCAAAGACAAGGGAAACGGCTATGCGCCTACTTAAAATGATAATTTATTACACGACTAAGACGGCTGAAAGGGCCAGTAACAAAAAGCATTCAATCAGATCTATTTATACTGACTCTTCAAATCCAATGAGATCTGCCGAAAGAAAACGTTCACTGGTCTCTACACTCGATGGGATTCTTCATATCATTTGCAAAAAGGGATAACTTAATTCCTTAATCTCCTATTTTAAGACCCTGTGTATATTGTTATCCTCTCTTATTCTAATAGCTTAAGTTTCAAGCGCTAATATGAAGAGTTAAGCAGAAAGTGGGGTCGCCCTGTCTAACTCCTCTGCCTAAGGAAAAAGGACCGGTAGTAAGACCATTATCATTACACATAAAGGTCATGAAGAACCCGTATCCACTGAATAAAAGATGGGCCAAAATTAACTTCATGCAAAGCTCGAATTAAAAAGTTGAAATTCAGTGTATCGAACGCTTTCTCAAAGTCGATTGCTACCAAAATACCTGACCACCCATTTCGTTTAGAGTAATCTAAATATAACTGCATCAAAAATGGACCTACCTTTGAAAAACGCATTTTGATTTCAGGTGAATTAAATGAGGCAAAAAATTTTCCAGGCGGTTTGCAAAAACTTTAGAAATTATTTTGTTAGCGATACAGGTCGGCAGTTTTTAATTAATCTTTTGTCCTTTCCTTTTTTTTCAATGAGTGTAATTATAGCCTATTTTTGGGAATTAAAGAGTTCTCCGAAGTCGAAAGAGTAGTTTGCGCAATCTACAAGATGTTTTCCGATTAAAGGCCAAGCCAGGGTTTACCTCGGTGTAAAAACCTGTGAAGTTTTTCTTTGTTTTGAAGCTATTGTTAGGGTTAGGGTCTATTATGCTGACTTCTTTGTTTTCGGTCACAGGTTTTTACACCGAGGATGAGCCGAAAGCCAGGTAAAATTAAATTGTTAATCCATCGTTACCAGGAGTTTTATTTTTTTGAAATGATTAAATTGAAGAACTTTAAAACATTCATTATACTCTATCTTCCTTTCTCATAAGTTTCGTTATTCTTTGGTAAAAGTTGGAAGTTCTTTAAGGTCATCTAAAAAAGATGACGAATAACCACTATTTTCCTCACTATAGAGAGTAAAATGATAATAATTGTTTTGGGATTGGCTAACAATTCTCCTTGCGCAGGTTTGTTTCTTAATTGATTTTTCTAAATTTAAGAAATACTTGTTATTTTTTTCACCTTTTTCATACCAATTTGCACGGGAACGGATAATAGCACCGTGAGTAATATAATCATAAAGATCATCGTATTCTGCTTGTAAACATTCCAGCTCTTCAAAATTTTCTTTCATTTTCGCAATTTTTGGTACAGTTCTGTAATTTTTCTTCCAAATCTTTGACCTTGGCTGTCCTACTACGAGCCTGTTTTTTGCTATACAACAACAACAACGACAACAACAAGTTTATTTCTCTCACTTTGCCTAATTTGTTACATTTATTGAATATAAAAATGAAATAGGAGAGCACTGGCTGCCTAGAATAACTGATAAGTTAATAATGGTAGGCAGCCAGTTTATACCTATGTTTACTACTAATTGAGGTCGGCACACACAATAGAAAGCTGTCGAATTTGATAGTTTAGCAAATTCCCAAAGAACCCGCTTATCAACAACCTCTTTAAATTCTTCAAGCCAATTTTTAATATTTTCATCAAGGAGAGAGCGATATTTACTGTCATTCACTAAGGTAGAATTAAATTTCCAAAAACTTGGACCGCGTTCACTTTCATCCACACCATTAATTATTAATGTTATTGCAGAGCGGTCTGATTTTATACGTACCGAAACTACATCATCTTGTAAACCGTCGCGCATCAACCAAAATCTAATCTTCCTGAAAAACTGGAGTTTTTCGACGCCAAGTAGAACATTTCTCTTTAGGATGCCTGACACGCCAAATATCTTACAAATCGTGCTCCAAGCAAATATCTTTTCAAACCTTCACAGAATCTTTCGTTTTCTTAAGACCGCCACTCCCGTTTTCCCAAACGTTAAATATTTGTCTAAATATTTTTCACAAATTTACAGAGCCCAGTTTGGAGCCGCAATGTTGGTGTACCTCAAAGGGACACCAACATGGCGGGCGTAAAATAGCGTAAACATCTGGTACTTACTTTGGCTATCTAGGCCGCTGATTATCTGAGCTGTACAAGCAAGCATTTAAATGAGCACTTTTCTAATACTTTAATTTCTAAATTGGCTCAAAATCCCGAGAGAAGTCATTTAGCACGTTCATGATATGGTAACTCTGAAATTTAAAATTTGCCTGTTTGTAGACCAAGCAAGACATCGAGCTGAAAAGTTGTCAACAGACATAAATTTACCCCCTCTCGTGCCTGATGAAAATAATAACTTTGTTGGCTCTTTAGTTTTGGATTTGAGAAAACGATGAGGTCACGAGCAACCCAAGAATAACCGATGACCTACACTAAGCTTTTGAGATTTATACTTTTAGATACTTTATTTTTATATTAGGACAATAATTATGAACAAATTAGTTTTTTTGATTTAACTTTAACTTTTTATAGTTCAAAAGATTTTATTAACACTTGAGACTTAATTTGTTGTTCATTCATTCATTTTACCATGGTGGGTATCTTAATTCTTGGCTAACTTATGGACCTCGGCAAGTAAGCGAAAAATTTGATACCTTCATTTCTTTGTTGACCCTTAAATACAGTAGAAAATGCACACTCTTTAAATCAACAACTTGTCAAACAACAACGTCTATGGTTTTCTTTTTTATCAGAATCGTTTTCTTCGCAAATTGGAGTCAACCTGACCATCACCACTCCACTGGGGTTCACTTTTGCTGTGAAGGAGTTATTATGTATTCCTAATGGCTGACGAGCAAACAAGTCTCGCACACATGCCCTTTTTGTCAAAATTCCAACCTGTCAGGAGATAACAGAAAAAAAGTTGGTGAGCCACAAAAATAAGTCAAGTCAGGAGCCAATCACGATCTATCATCGGGAGCGTAAAAATTCACCACATTACTGTCACAGCGTTTTCACACACTGATCTTTTTCAAATTAGAATTTACTGCGAATTCAGACTCCCACGGGAACCTCACTGACCAATCCCAAGCACGAACGCCATTTTTAACTGACGTCATCATTTCATCGGAAGAAGTGATGGGCTCCTGATGTGAGGTCAGGCATTTTTGTTAAACGGAACTTACCTATTTCACTGGAAGAGAAGCCTACAAAAGACCGCTCTGTAAAAACGTCGTGACATATGTTTAGTATGGGAGTTGCAAGCTCCTAGTGATGGGCTCCTGGTCAAGAGATATAACCCGGATACAAGACCTATGCCCATACGCTATCAGGTCGTCACGCAATCTCTCGTGTCCACCAGAAATGATTTAGCCTTCACGAGTTACAGCCCGAACTACACCTGTGATACACACCCAGCACTCTCCTTTCGCTTATTTAGTTTAAATAGATTTCGCCTTGCGCTTAGGATCTTGCGCAAATTTTAACCCAGGACCGGGTCGTTCGAAAGGCGGTTAACGTTAACCCAGGGTTAAACGTTAGCTGAAGCATTACGTTTTCTTATTTAAAAATGCTTTTCATCTCTAATGTTTGGTGTCGTTTAAGATTACTACAGCTCAAAACTGAAGGGCAAAAAATATAAACAAAACTCCTCACCAAAAAGTTACAAAACTGAAATTAAAACTCTCGCTAACCCTGGGTTAGCTTAATCGGGCTTTGAACAACCCGGCCCGGCCCAGGTCTCCTACGTCAAACAAAGTGGGATCGAAATTTGGATCTTATGAGGCTTATTCTGGGTTAAGTGTAAAGAATGTTATCATACGCAAAAACGAGAACTGCTTGTGAATTATTGAGAATTGCAGTCCAATTTCTGAGCTATGAACTGTCTTCTAATATGTACTGTAAAGTGTGAGATTCGGAGAGTTCAAGAACATTTCATTGAGAATGATAGTTGGTGTCAGTAGTAGGCTGAAAACAATTTTAGAAATGATAAATTCAGAATATAACTATTGAACATACATCAGAAAATGAAGCTTTCACGTTAGAAGGCAGGTCTGATCTTAGACTCAGTAGAACTACAGCTACACTGTCGCAGTCTGATAAAGGACGGCTCCAGATCTGCGTGAATGATGCAGTGTTCTGTTGATAAAGGGATCACGCAAGAATTTAATGTTACTGCTGGTTTATGAGGTATAAAAAGGACATAAATAACTTGCTTAGGCAACTAAACAGAACCACCAATTAGGAAAATCAGTGACATTGCCTCCTCTTCTCCAAGACCCCGTTTACACTACGTCGGGGAAATTTGAAAATGGCGTTTTCAACCTGAATCAAAAACATATCATTTGTTTTCCGTCCACACTACGTCGGAAGAATTTGAAAACGCAACAATGGATTTGTGTCTTAGGAAAACTCGGCAAGGGAAAACTGATGATTGTCGTGGCACCATCGAAAAGCTTCATATTTAAAGTGTTTTACGTCCACATGAAAAACGAAAATCGGGCGTTTTCAAATCCCTCCCGTTTGAGGAGCGGTTTCCAAAAGCTAGGTAGGTAGCTAGGCCTAAGCATAGAAATAAAACTGCGTTTTCAAACTTTCTCCGGCGTTAATATTAACATTATTTAGTTTGAAGCATTCTGTGATACTGACCTTTGCTATACGCTTTCCCTGCTTTCCTAGTTTGTCTTGGTTTACTGCAATGATTTCTCTGCAAGAACACATTAGCAAGTTGCATTGTATTTATGGAGTGGATAACTGAATGTAGGCTTTTGAAGTGAGTGTACGACCTTCAAACTAATCCTCAAGGGTTCTTTTCTTACAAGATTCTTTTTAGAGGCCTAGATCTCTAGAACAGTTAGGAATTACTGCAACTTCAAAGAGCTTCGTTAGTTTGTCGTTTACATTCAGGTGCCCAAGGAACTGAACAGGAGACTACTGAGACCAAAATCTAAATGGTGAAGGCTTGGACTAAAAATCTTTGATAATAGACCATAATAGTATTCTCGGGATAGGACTGAAACTAGCTTGCAATTGAGGCTGATGGGAAGAGTCTTTTCAAATTTAAACGACATTCATCTGTTTTAAGGTGAGGGTACACCTTAAGGATGTATTGACGTCGCTTAACATGGCCTTTCTGTCAATACCTCGTTCACGTTTCAAGAAATGCCAAATCCCTGGGTTTAAAACATCAACCAATGTCTTGCGGTTTTGTGTAAATTTATGGGGATTTTTTGGCATTTTGGGAAAGATATAGCTTAAAATGAGGGAAATACGAAATGTCGAAGATTTGATGGCTTTGGAAAATTGAACTTCGAAGTAAAAAATTAGAAGATGCACACTAAACAATCCCCTACCAACCTGGGGCTCTCTTTTGGGGGGGGGGGGGGGGGGGGTTCAACTGTCTGGTAGCGTTCCCAACCCTCAAAATTCACTCCTATTCAGGTGAAACCCCGCCTTAAATGATGTTCTTCCGCATGTACCTCCATTGCAAGTTACGGTCGAACCTCCTTTGGTCGCTTACGGAAGGGGATCACTTAGTAGAGTTTACACCGTATTGAATCAAATGTTTGCCTCATTTATTCATTCATTTATTCGATATATTCATGTGAAAAGTCTCTTGCGCTGTCCAGGAATACGATAGTGTTACAATTAAGAGGTAGCGTGGCCGAGTAGTTAGAGCGCCGGATTTGAAATCCGTAGGTCGCGGGTTCAAATGCCGTTCTGAACGCTAGCTGATGTTGTTCTCGGTAGTCCCGAGTTCAACCTCTCGGCTACGCTTGTAAATAGCCAACTGGTGTGCCTCCCGCCAGTTGGGATTCTTAAGCTAGTTATACTTATTTGAATATTTATCATTGTTTGTTTATATTGGTCCTGAAAAGCCCCAATGGGGAGTGACCAATTACGTATACAATACCTTATTATCCAATTTCCGCCCTATGTCAGTAAGTCTTAGATTATTTTTATTTTAAATATTGGGTAAATTGCATAGAACTGTGACTGCTCGACTTACGTATTTAGAAGAATGTCTCTTGATCTGGCATCGATGTCACGCAAGTCGTTAGACATTAGGAGAGGCTGTTGAGAAATATTGTATGTAAGGTTTACTGTTCTTAAAAAGTAATGATGACTTATCGGTAGCAATGTCTTTGATTTTGGTTTCAAAACGTGTTTTTGCCAGTCAGATAAAGGTCGGAGTTACCTGCAGTTTTCTCGTTTCCCGCTTTACAAGGGGCACGTGTTTTCATGCGCTATTCAAGTGGCACGTGTATTCACGGGCTTGTCAGAGCTTCCCCGGTTTGCCACGCTTGCCACACCTCATGTCTGTTCCCGCGTTTGACACCTTTTGTTAGCCTTCACTTAAAGGCACGATGAGCTAATACATTACTAATAAGCTATTTATTATTTATTTAATCATAACAATTACAGTGGTTAACAAATCGGACTCTTCGTAGCCTGCGAATACAGCCGCCTCTCACCCGCTCCCGCTACTGCGCCGGTTAGACTCTTCGTAGTCGTTCGCGGTCGTCCGATTTTGTTAATCACTCCTAGGATTACAGACCGAATTGAACTCCAGTCAGTCCTATTGCCATTGCTAATTGCTTCCACCATAATTAAAAGACTAAGATAAAAATGCATTTAAACAAAGTACAAGAGCTAGAGACGCTGGCGAGGGACACAACAAAGCGAGGCTCTAAATTCAGTGTGCCCTTAAGTAACATCCACAAAAACAGACCATACAAACATTTAAAACATTACGAGATATATAAAAATATGAGAAATACAAAAGTCCTATCCCGTAAAAGAGACTCAATAGCAGCAGCTGCCGGCTAATAAAAGATTACGTGACCTGCTGCATTTGCAGCAGATTGACTTTTAGGACGGTTAAAGTTAGTACTGTCACAAATTGTCAAAAAGCACCAGAATAACATCGCTTGCAATGCATGAGATTCAAACTTTATTGGAATTTGCGCTAGAGGCCTGCAACAATCTTAGTTTTTCGTGTCAGAAACATTTGATATTGAGAATTCTTTTCACACTTCTTTGCTTAATTCGCTTCATGACGAATACTTACAGATGCCATTATTGCCCACAGAGCGAACTGCAGCTTGGACTGTTCATAACTCAGACCAAAATTACCAATGATCAGCTAAAAGAATTTAAGCAATAAGCATGATTATCCTTCACAATGTTTTCACTGCCAGAAGTAATGCCGCAAAATGGAGTCTGAGATAATTTTCTCTTTCGTTAGGCAGGGGGCTGTAGTTTCCGGTCTCCAATGACCCCCTCCCCTGCAATACGTCAGTGTCGTAACAATCAAAATACGAGTAGAGGCATGCGCTTGGCTTAACGATTTTTCAAAACGTTCCTCTGCCTCTGATCTATAAGAACTTAAATTTTTCAAAAAGGTTCTTTAAAAATATATGGTGCCTGCTGAGAATTAACGTCATTTAATTTTTACTGTAAGTTCTTGTTTTTTTATTAGTCTCATTGTTATAATCATAACTAGTTATTTAATCTACTAAAGCAGGGAGGGTTCTACTGAAGATTTTAGAAGGTGATTTGTATTTAAAAATTTACTTTTTGCCTTCGGAAAATAAAGCAACAGAGCATGCTCTGTGGAGAGAGTCCACTGACCATATCAGGATCATTCCAATGTCCTTTGCCAGCTACTGGTATTAAGTCATCCTGCATGTCACCATACCAGTTGAAAATGTCCACAACACTCTGGAATGAGTCCTTCAATGGAAAAATTGTAAAACGACTTTAATTAGTAAAGGATTTGTATGGTTATAGTTGGCAAAGAAGAACTTGACCGCCATCCACACCAAGCCGGAGAAATTGAAAAACGCAGCTTTATCTTTATGGCTAGCCCTACCGTCCACACTAATCCGTGACAAAAGAAACGCTCTTTAAACAAGAGAAATTTGAAAACGCCGGCTTTGCGGAGCTTTTCAATAACAATGACGTCACGATAACCACGTGATTTCTCTGCTCCAGTTTTCCTCAAACACAAATCAAGATAACCAAAGATTATTGCGTTTCCAAATTTCTCCAGCGTAGTGTGCACTGAAAACATTCTATTTTATGCGTTTTCAGACTGAAAACGCCGTTTTCAAGTTTCACCGGCTCCTTAGACACGGCATTCAGTATTTCTTTCCACCATGACCATTAAACGAGTTTTAGTTACGCACGATTAATAACTAAACAATATGTGTATACAAGTGTCCAAGAGTGTCAAGAAAGCGAAAATATACGTTAATACCTGGATGTCGCCGTAGTTTCGCCATAAGTTGCAGTGCTGTGCAATTTTCTTGTAGTTTGGCTATAGACAGAGACGAAAAATGATTAGCAGCGGGCATTTGAAACAAGTACGGGCTACAAAAGAGTGTATTTAACATTTTTGGAATATTCTTATACATTCCCATGTAAATAGATTGATTGATTTTTTAGATTTTATAAATTGTAGATATCTTTATTTCCCAGGGCCCCTGTGGATACCAGCCTCGTTGCTGAATATGCTTCCCCCTGGTTAAATAAAGTTACTTACGATAATACATAAGCTTTTTATACATACACGTCCTTATAAAAATCACAGATTGCCATGTTTATTTACACTTTGAATTAATTAAAGCTTTTGAAAAAAACGCTTTGAAAGATATTTTAGATAGACAAGGCATGTTTGACTGACATCTAAGTAAAACGTCTTTATTTAAACCATGCAGTAGAAATATAGCCAATCAGAATGCAGGAAAATCGTTGAATATTCGAAAGTATTACATTAAACCTTCCATCATGGCCTGTCGCATTGGTTATGGCGGCCACTGTATTTTCTATGGTATGAAATAAAATAGTTATTCAACGCTCTCTCGTGGTATACCATAGAATATCTCACTTGTCACTTGTATTTTCTTGATACACACACTCGCCTAAAGGCTCTTGTGTATACCGAGAAAAATACAAGTGACTCGTGGGTTATTCCATAAATATACCACTCAACTAGTATATACTTACTGTCATATTCAAATATACTTGATACGCTGGCCAGCTACACGAGAACACGATAGGGTGGCCTGTCTTATTCAGCGCGCGGGAAAACTTTGGATATCCTTTGTCCATCTTTAGTGGGTTGGCATAGCAACCATCCAACTTAAGATAGTCAACTCCCCAATCTGCAAATGTCTGGAAAATGGAAGAAATCTTGCTGTAATATGGAATGAAGAAATACATGGGTAATTCAGTTATACGATTACTAATTTTTTAGATGATTGTCCATGCAAATACCCTGGTGACCTAACGGAAACTTCTAAGTGAGGTTTAAATTTGGCAAATAGCTCCGTTAGCGATTTTTCGCGGCTGTTATCTTTAAAATGATAACCTTAAAGTACATGGCAGCATTTTTTATTGGAAATGTTTGCAGAAAAGAGCAGACAAGATGAATTAGTTGCGAGGTCTTGTACGTAGCCAGTAAATGTAATAGTACTTTTCAGAAACCTGTGCATCTTTCTCTATATGCTTGATACTGCCTGGGTATCCTGCGCATGTCTTGGTTCCATAATC
Source organism: Catalaphyllia jardinei (assembly GCA_022496165.2). Lineage (NCBI taxonomy): Eukaryota > Metazoa > Cnidaria > Anthozoa > Scleractinia > Caryophylliidae > Catalaphyllia > Catalaphyllia jardinei. Next base: position 1,560,089 of record CM042748.1, on the reverse strand, counting down.
TGCAAGATGTATAAATGAACGTGTGAAACTTTAATAAAGCCTTTATAAGTATCACTAAATAGACCAACACCATCTCATTTCTGGAACAAAAGGCTGCGCTCGAGCCCAGTAGCCCAGCGGCCCATAAGGCCGGTGATATCTCTGCTAGAGACTAGGAAGATTTCTACCCACCCCTCCCCCTCTAGATAGCAGTTCATGAAGGGGGGTACCACGAAACTAGTGGTGGGGAGAGAGGGAGTCACTGTGACAGTAACCAGTCTTGTCCAAGAACACAACACAATGTCCATCGCCAGGGCGCGAGCCAGGACCGCTCGGTCCCCTCCCGTACTCGTAAAAAACTTGATAGCAAAGTGATTATCTTAGTTACAAAAATGATATTTATTTACCTGCATAGATTCCAAGTTTGAGCCCTCTGGAATGAACCTGCAAAAATTAATGATACGCATCTCTTTGTGTTCAGCCGTCTTTTCCCTATCAGCCAACGAGCAGGCACATCTTTGAATCACGCGCGAACGGCGAAGAGCGAGTCTGCGAGCGAAGCGATCACGCGCGGAGAAGCAAGTCGGGTGCGGACGCTGGCGCGTGTTCTTTACAAATGGTAGCTTGCTTAACCTAATCCAACCGTTGTCTTCTCGACGATTTGCAAAATTATAACGGCGGCTCATGAGACAAGTTTGGAGAATGCTCGCAGACTGGCTATCTATTTGCAGGGTTATTTGGATAAAGATAACTAAATGTACACAGGAGCCCATCACCATACCCCATATTCAAGTTCCGGCGTTTTCGAAGACCGATCGATTTTTAATTTGAATTTGTCTGGAATTAAGATCTCCACAGGAATCTCAGTGACCAATGGCAATCAAAAGCACAGACTAATGTTGACATGTCGACATGACGTGGACGTATTCAGGTGAGGCCGCATTGTGTTATCCTTACCGAAGCGTGCTCAGGTAGACAGGAACTGGCCTATTTTATAAGAAAAATAGCTAAAAATAGACTGGTTATTAAAAAATGCCGCTGCATTGACTTAATATGGGAGTTGCAGGCTCCTAGTAATGGGCTCCTGATGCTTTGTGGCACGTACATAGTCTGCAAGCTTTTTTATTCCACTTGGAAATCGTTTGGGATCCGCCTGGAGGCGGCCTTCTTTTGTTCGGTTCATTGCTGACCAACAATCCTGTGGAGAAAGTTTAGAATTTGTAAAATGTACTGAAATATCATCCACATACTGATTAAAAACAGTGCAGAATATGCTTAATTAAACCCCCAGTTCTCAAACAAATTTCCGCATAATTAAATATTGGACAAAGTTTGTCCGTTTGGTTCTTACTTTAAAACATGTTGAAAACACGTAAAAAGTATTTGGATGTTTGAAAGTGTGAGAGCGGTGCCATTTTTGGAACGACGGCATTTTGAATTTATTACGTCACACGAGGAACACTTACATCGATGCAGACGTAAGTATATCCAGCCTCTCTGTATCCACCGTACGCCATCGCATCAGCCATTTCCATGTACAATCTTTCGCTGTCAGAATGATTAGACTGTTATTAATGAAGAGTCGTGCACAGAAAGTCGAATTGCGAATAACTCGACTTGCAAGACACTTCGGTGGCGTCTCCTACCTGATACAGTTTCGAGGATCATTTTCACAGTCTGTGACGCAACGAAATCTCTCCCACGACATCCATCCCACTGGAAAGGCAGAATAGAAAAAATACTGATTGGCATAACAGTTAACAGGAGCGGAATGATTAATTTGATCATCGTTAACAACCTATGATTTTTTTTAAGGTGCAGTGGCTAGTGAGGGGTTCCATCACTTCCAAGTATGTAGAATTTTATGGATAAATAATTTCACAAGTTAGCATTTGGGTTTGTAATAATGGCATCAAACGAATTTGCAATCACTTTTTAACAAGCTGAGGCCATCCTCTTGACATGATAGGCTGCCATATCCGAACCACAACAACGGAACAACACGGGTTTCTTCAGAAAACAGGTTTGTGACTGAATATTTTTAGCGAATCAAAAACACTGCAGGTGACTAAATTAAAGACTCGAGCGAAATTTGTTGTGTTCTTTAGTCCAGCTGTCCCTGAACCATCCCTTCCTCGTGCGCTCTATATAGTGGCTGACCCCAGGGGGGGAGGGGAGAGAGAGTCAGCAGTCCAGAATAACTTGTCCGCGCAACTGTCCGCGCATGCTCTAAAAGGTTCAATCAGAGTGTCGTTTGTTTAGGACACTCAGGCAACACATGAGTATTATGACGCAATTGAATTAAATAAAGCGGAATGAACGGCACTAAAGTGAGTACTTTTTAGCAGCTGAGGAATAAATATAAACATATATTAATATAGGAAATTTTGATATAATATATTTATTCATGGTTCAGATCGAACCAGTTTGGGCCTCTTATTTTAGGTAAGATAGTAAAAAGAATATACGATCTGGACTGAAATCGCTAACGAAAAAGACATTAAAGAGTCGTGAAGTTTACTACTGAAGTGGAAAATTTGCCGAAGACATGGATCAACGGAGATAATTACTACCCAAACCTAACTTGTTTTTCTTTCAATGTTTAAATTTCCATTAGACAGGTGCCAGGCAGGTGCTAGAAAAGCCATCTTTGATGTAAACGATATGAGCGAAAGCCACTAAACAGAGAGTTGAACAAAGGAAAACGAAGTATTTGCTGCAGATGTCCCAAAAATTCTGGTACTAAACGTTTATGAGTCGTATAACGCTGATGCTTACAGATCAGATACCTTAGAATTTCTACTGAATCATCGATTGCGCAGTCCTACACTCTAAAAATGACTGCATATCTGTATTAGTACTTTCTTACTTGGTGGAGTCACCGCGAGCCCATTGTCCAGCGAACTGACGGGTTGGAAAAGCGAGGAAAACAGGCAAAATATAGCTGTTTTTCTCCAAATTTGCATCGCTGTTCGTTAGCTGTTTTCGCTTTATAATTGAATTTAAGCGACAGCTTTTGCTTATTGGAAATATATGAACCGTGACCTCAATAGAAAATCGTCATTGCTGGTGTTTTTGAAGCTGTCATCTTATATTTGGCTAGCAAGCAAAACAAACATTGAACGCAATGCTGTGTACTTGGTCAAGACATTGCTCTCATGTTGTCTGTGTCCCCCCAGGTGTGTTAATTGGTACCTGCCACTGAGAGGGCTGTAAGACAAAATTGAGATTCTTTCAGTGGCAGTAGAAACACTTCTAGGCTTCTTTGCGCTGGGAGAGATGACTTTGAACGTGATCCATTGAATCGGATTAAAACTGAGAGAAGAAATAACTACATCACTGTAATTTCTTTTTATGCTACTAGAGAGCAAGGTGCTAGCCTTGAGCTGGTGGCCAATTAAACCATATTTCGGGCATCGAGCTAATTTGCTTTACTAATTTATTTGCTTTATTCATTTCCAGGGTGTAAATAATGTTCTGCGTGTGCCTTCAGACTCAACTATTACAGCGCGTCATGATCGCAGATTTTTTACCTTAAAATATATACCGTCTAGAATATATTTGCTTTCGTGTAGTCAAATGAGATGTACAAAAAAAATTATTCAGAGATATTGCAGTATTATGCTAATAATAATAATAATAATAATAATATTAATAATAATAATACCAATACCAACACTAACACTAACACTAATACTAATACTAATACTAATACTAATAATAACAATAATAATAATAATAACAATAATAACAAATCTAAATGCGTATGCAGACGACCATCAAATTTATTACTCAGACACGGATCCGGTAGCACTAGAAGAATGCTTGTGTAAGGAAGTAGAAGTAGCAAATCAGTGGTACAGTGAAAACGGTATGATTCTCAACAAAAGTAGGCATCAGGCCTTAATCCTTGGTGACACGGAACATACCTTTTCTTTTCCAGTTAAGGTATGGCCATTGATAATAAACTTCAGTTTGATAAACATGTATCTTCCACTCGCCCTAGGGCATTCCTATTATTTCAATGACCTTTTCTCAATTCATAAATTGCCCAGCAAACTGGTGGTGATAGCAAACTAACACTGTTAGACTGATTCTGATCGCATTCAGTCTAAGGTAGGAAAGTCCTCAATTATCATTGCCTATAGTGTCGGAGGACAATCTTGCTGAAAATAGTTGTGTGCTATTGAGAATGCTAGCGATAATGTTTTACTGGCATTCAAAATATTCTGTCTCTTTGGTAATCCGATAAATTGATACTGACACTATTAACTAGTGGTGTCGATAGCTTTTATAGTGAAAATGACCTTAACAGATATTGCGGTCAAGAAAAACAAACACAGTATAGATTGCTTTTAATTTTTTTTTTTTTTTTTGCAATTAAGATTCATTTCCCGACAAACTGTTTAACGGTGTTGAATGAGCCGGATAGAGTTTGGTTTCATGTGCAAACAATTGCGTGTATTTTTAAAAGAGATTTTTTTTTTAAAGAAAACAAAAACATTTTCTAGTCCCTAAACGTTCTGTAAGCCGTTGTAACAGTTACAACTGTAGTATACCATGAGCAGTTTCATGATTCTATTTCAGAGAGACGTTTTAAATAAATGGCATCAACAAAATGTGTTTATGTATAATTTTGCCAGTGGAGTAAATGATTGAGAGGGAAACATTGGGTGAACTTTTCTTAGAGGATCGCAAAATCGACAAAATTAGAACCCACAAAGATTTCGTGTCAAAAGGTATAAAAAGTAGAAATACGATACACAGGACAGGCATAAAATAGCCTCTGAGCAACAAGATGCCACGAGTTTAAAACAAGGCCCTTGTTCTACCCTATTTTTAAAACCAAGAGCCCATTAGTAATGGGCTCCTGTTACAACTCAATTGCGAAACAAAAATATACCAAAACATTGCCTTAAATAACAACTCATCGGCTGCACGTGCCACTTCAGAGGGGGAACGTTTCTTCCATAATTGGACAATCTAAAAATGCCCCGAGGTTGAAATCTCTCGCTCTCTTCTATTTTTAATCTCATTAAAAAAAACACAAATAATCCTTTAAATAGCAATACACCTACTGTGTCACATCACATATCAAGATTCCTTCGGTAATTGCTCTCCCTGAACAACTAAAGCCCTATTGTTCTGTATCAATTAAATTTCTATTTTTTGGCCTGGAAAATGTCATTGTAAGACGAAGCTCATGTGTATTGCTCAAGCTTTTATCCTCCACAAAGGCCTCCACGCAACGCGCGTCGAAACGTCAGCCGCTAAATAACAGGGTTTTACATCTTAAAATAATTCAAGAGGTATTATCTTGGAAATGACCCTTGTATGGACGATTAATTCTTTATCGTATTAGAATCCCGCCTGTTTTTCCAAATTGGACTTTTAAAATACTCTGGGTGTACAAGACGTATTGGGGGCGAATTAAATACTCAAGTATCCTAGAGCATCACGATAAGATTTTTGACGGTAAAATATATACTGGCTAGAATATTTTTGCTCTGGCGCGGTGAAATAAATGTGCGAAAGTATAAAAGATATTGTAGTGTTATGGAGAAGTGTAGATACCACCGTTTGAACTTGTTTGAAACTATTTAGGAATATTTTAGTTGCTCACCCAAAAGTGATTTGCCAAGGCCACGTAGGCAGATTGCCCTTCGACACTACAGGGAAGTGGACTGCTAACTGAGGACTTATGTAACATGTGGAAAAACCCAAGACTACATGCGAAGCAGTCTAAATAACAACAATTTCTGAAAATAATTGTGTACTCTTGAAAATGCTAGCGACAATATTTTACGTTGAAAATATTTTATCACTTTGGTAATCCGATAAGTCGACACTAACGCGAAAAACATTAAAAGTTATATCCTATTAGCAAGTGGTGTCGATAGCTTTCATTAAGTCTATTAGCTTAAGTGAAAAATGGCATTTGCAGATATAGCGCCTAAGAAAAAAAAACAAAAGTATAGATTGCTTTTAAAGTATTTTTTTCAGTCAAATTCATTTCTCGACAAACTGGCATTGTCTAGGCCCCGGTGATATGGAGGTCGGCTGGTGCAAATATGTTTTTAAAGAATATTATCTGGAAATCGTTCGAAATTCACTGAGACTGTAATTAAGAGGCTCATTATCGACTGTTCCATCTACGTCTTTTTTTCAGCCAGTGTTTCTCGTGACTGGGGTTGTTAATGTTGTACTGTTAACCAATATCTTGGATTAATCACTTGTCATTTCCGCTTACAGCTACCATTTCTGTAAATAACATTGCATCTACGACAAGTATGACGCGAATCTTTTGCAGGAGTTTGATTTTGCCCTTGTCCGATTTTGTTTTTGCTCATGGATGTCACGTAACATCCATGAACGTAGAAGGCAATCGGATGGCGCTCGATCACTCACTCACTCACTCACCCACCCACTCGCTCGCTCGCTCGCTCGCTCACTCACTCACTCACTCACTCACTCACTCACTCACTCGCTCACTCGCTCGCTCGCTCACTCAATTCTGATTAATTTATTCATTAAAACCGGATTAAATCGTTTCTGCTAACCCTCCCCTGCTTAGTATGGTTCTTGTCCTAGGCACTTCGTCTTGTAGGTTCTGCAGGTTTTAGCGGGGTACTACAAAGGCGAATTTTTTGCCCGACAACATGGAGTTCACACATATGAGGGCCAACGTGGCACGAGGATGGTTTTTGGTTGAACTCGTGGAGTTGTAAAATTGAAATTTGTGAAGCTAAGCAGCAGTAGCTGCAACAAATGGACATGGAAAGACTAGAAGACGTGCGGCAGCAGAGCGTATCGCAGCACGAGGATGGGCTTTCGTTCAATTTTAACGAGGAGACCTTTCGCGGAGTGCTATAATTTAAACTAGACGCATATTTGCGTTCACTCGGGCTTTATGTTGGAGAGAAACTCTGGTTTTGTTGTACGTAGGTTCGCAAGGTTTTTTTTTTGTAATGATGGTTTATCTTGTAACTGTTTCTGTATCGGTATGTTGAAAATGCAGGGTTATTACTTATGTATACAAGTTGAAACTGATAGTTGTTATGTAGGCTGAAGACATGTTCCTGGGCTGGTTGGGGGAGATAATGCCCCCCATATATTAAGGGCTATTGTTTCAAACATTTTACTAGCAACCATTTATTTCATTATTATTTTTTTTGAGTTTCTACTTGAGTAAAAATTTTTTGGCTGGCTTAGAGAGTTGTAGCGGGTTAACAGATGGTTCCAGGTTAAGGTTGCTGGTAATCATCAACAGGTTTAATATAAAGTGTTAGGGAGATTACACTTTGTAACTTTGAAAACCAAATGCTGTTATTTCTTATCAGGAAAAGAATTGTAAAAGTCATTGGTCAAGGTTATTAGCATTTGAACTATGAATATTTTGGGCTGAGGATGTTTTTCATGATCCCTTGTAATATATTATGGCCTATTTTGTACAATTAGTTTCCAATTTGGTTGTTTGGATTTGGAGTTACAGGGCTAGTATACGTCAGTTTAAGAAGTTTTTATTGGTTAGAGTGATTGTGTGTACTAGTTGGCTGTGAACTTAGAGTCTTTTGTCTTCTTTTGTTCTTTATCAACTACTGCAGAGTGAATAGTGTTTTTTCTTCTATGGGCATAGAAGAAATTGTCATCCATCATGAATAATAAAAACATTTTTATTTGTAAAGAATTAATAGTTCGTTAAATTTCAGATTATCTTTTGTGAATCATTTCATTTTATAAAAATTTACAACTGTAACAGGAACTTAACACGAAAGTTGAGAAATAAAATTACTTAATTTATCACTTAATATACTAATGCGTGACAAATTAAGAAATACATGTTGCTAAGAAAGTATCCTTTTGTGAATTTCACTTTACATCATTGATTAATTGCAAATGTTACAACATTTATCTTCGTATAAAAAATTGACAACAGTAACTTGAACATGAAAGATAAACCACTTGACGAATTAAGCGAAAGATTAGTAATCAAAGTGAATACTCATCACTGTCACTAATGCGCTACCAATTAACAAACAGTTGTTACTAAGAAAGTATCTTTCTCATATGTTAATGTTACATTGTTTATAAATAGCAAATGGGCAAGATTTCCGAATTAAGTGTCGCATACTTTTAGACTTAGAAAATATTGGCGAATTTTAGATATAAAATACGAAAAAACTAAACGATCTTTTATAGACTTAGAAAAATTTTACGAATTTTAAGTCTAAATTGCGGAAAACGGAAAAGAAATATCTTATTTTAGGACGCATTATTAGCATTTTAAAATTGAGGGTAAGCTTGAAACTGCTTAAAATAACGGCGATGCGCTCGTTTTAAAATGCTCAAAAATAGTGATTTAGGCCTCAGAAAAGGCTGCTTGCGGTTAGTTTTAAAATGTTGATCGGGTCAGCGAGTGTTCTACTTATTTTGCGAATCAAAACAATGTTAAATAAAATTCTTGCTTACCTCTCGTCTCACTCTGCATTTTACCCCTTTGATTTCTGTCCTCAAATTCACTCCCAAGCGATGAATCTGTGTCTCTTGTTTCTTTCCTGTATCAAGAAGCGATCGGAGCACGGACAGTGCATACATTGGTACGAAGAACTATTTGCGCATCTTTGCGTACTACATATAATGTTGATGTTTCCAAAAGGATCATCTCCATAGTGCTTACGCCACAACCATTCCTGTAGGTCACGTTCGCAGAGATCTTCGTACGTTCCTGTACGAGGCATACTTTGTTCGACTCCCCACTATATATTTTCAATGCACTGGGTGTGCGCACCTGTGTCTGGGTCGACAAAGTTTAGGCTGTGGTTTAACTTTGAGACGACTACAGCCCTCGTCTTTTAGGCAGTCGTAAGCTTTCCACATGTCGTTCAACAAGCTTGTATTCCCGGAAATAGGTGGGCGCGTATGATGGGTAGAACTGTGTCTCTTTGCCATAGGAACAAGGAAACAGGCTTTGGTCCCGCGGCAGATTGCGCCGAAGACCCACTGTACTTCGATGTAGCGACCGCAGTTGTACTTCGTTTTGCAAAACTTGGACTCGAAAACAAGTACACCCTACTGGGGGAAAGCATTAAATCCTCCCCCCTTTTATTCACCAGGGAACCATGGATAAAGACAAGCGATGCATGTTTTCGTGCAGCGTGGAACATGCATTTCACAGATGAATAAGTAAATTGTAATGTAAATTCTTATGCATTTTAACCAGTCAAGTAAAATAAAAATGATTTGTCGAGGGGCATTTTTCAACTTAACCTCGTAGCGTAGTGGTGTAGTAGGAAGACTGGTGAGCGAGAGTTGTGCGAAAGATAAGTGGTTCGAGACCTGCCGGGTACAGTGGGAAAAAAAAGGACACAAAAAAGAGAAATACAGAGCCAGAGGAATACGGAGTAGAAAAAGTATAAGAATGGAGTAAGGGGAAGAAGAGGAGAGGCAAAAAAGACAGCGCGCAATGAAATCCACTTTTATTTATACGCTCCACTTTTATTTATGCGCTCTATTGTTAAAAACAATAGAGCGCATGCATAATTAATCATTGTGGATGCATAATAAATGTATGGGGTTATACGGAAATCTTTCCAGCAAATGTTCTGCCAATGTATCCTCGTCTAATTCTAAAACATCTGGTCTCATACACGATGAGACTTTAGTTTATGCTTCTCTCGATTAACATAACATAACTCAGTTGATATAGCATGTTTCTCGATGAAAGGTTAACTCATAAATGTTCGCTCATAAAGAGATCTCTCGTAAGGTTTGCGGGCCAACCCGTTCCGAAAGCGTTCCTCATCTTTTAGTGTGGGTCTACCA